>VYXD01006937.1:974797-1071916 GCA_013397195.1 Hylia prasina
TTGCTTCCTAGTTTCCTACTCTTACCACTTCCCTCTTTTATACAAATGGAAGGAACTTCTTAATGTTAACACTATATGACTCTAGGCAGGACAAGATTTTATGGTTATTTTAATTTTGAGGTTTTATCTGAATAATTTCAGATATTTAGCTTAGAGTTTCACTAATGGCTGACAAAGCAGAGAAGACAATAGCTTGTTATGTGGATGGAGGAAGTAATATCCAGCTGTTCTTAAAATGGCTTTTGAATCAGAGAAAACACACAGTTGAATAACGTCCTTTGGTACCACATCTGAAAGATGATGCAAAGAAAACGAGACACATTCCAGCTTTGGTTTCCCAGAGTACATTTCAAGGCATGTTGGTATACTTACATAGATGGAATTATTTTGCACATGATGTAGTTGAAATTTGATTTTTGTTCATACAAACAAACAACATGTGAAACAGGATTTGCAGGCTAACACTGAGTTAAAAATTGATTGGAGATATGAGCAGAAAATAAAGTTTTTATTTAAAATCTTTTATTGGAACAAAACCTTAGACAATTCACTTTGTCTTTCCAAGTGACTTGGAAAGACAAAAGACGATATCTACAGTGCCATGAGTCAAGGAAGGACTATGACAGTAAGTATTTTTTTTGAGTAACACCTACAAAATAGAGAAATTGTTAACAAGCTCTCATAGTTCATTGTTGCAGAGATCTAAGTGACAGTATTTTAAAGATATTATCCTGAATATTTTCACCTGAAACATACAATAAGAGGCATATCAGCTAACTCTATACGAATATTTCAGCATATCTCAGATGGACTTTTGAATAAGATGGACTGTGTAAAGGAAAAGTTTTGAAATTTCAGTGCCGTAAAGATAAAAATTATTTTTATTATTTAAATCCTTTTCTTGACTAAAAAGAAATCTCTAGAATAAGTTTAACTGTTCAACGTTTACCAGAGCAATAGATGGGTCAGCTATGAGAATTCTGTATGAATTTTGGTAGAGAATATGAAGCGATCCCCTTGTCCCATGGGATATTTTAACATTATGTAGATATCAGTCCGTAAGTTCTTAGGGATTTGTCATATTTCTCCAAGTGACTAATGGCTTCCCTTCAAGAAAGGGTAGCCAAAATGGAAGGAAGTACTATTATAATAAAAAAGATGCTTTGAAAAAATCAGAATAACAGATGCGATAAAGAAACAACAAAATGCAGCTTCATCTATGAAGCTAGCCAAGCAAAAGGGAGGACTTTAAATAATAAAGCATTTTTAAGTGTAAAGAAATCTAAGAAGAATGAGACAACACATTATTCAACAAGTATATTTTTCCTAAGTGGAAAATTCCTGAGTTACCTCCTGTAAAAAGCGCTTTCTTTCTTGGACCTGTACATACTTTTTTGCTTCCATTACCAGCCATCTCTGAATGACTCAAGGAAAATGACAGACCTACGAGACTGGATCACTTCAAAAGTTTATAATTAAGCTACAATGAAGCCAAAGGCTGATATTAT
Source organism: Hylia prasina (assembly GCA_013397195.1). NCBI lineage: Eukaryota > Metazoa > Chordata > Aves > Passeriformes > Sylviidae > Hylia > Hylia prasina. Next base: position 976,306 of record VYXD01006937.1, read on the forward strand.
GAGAAAGTAGGAGGATTAAAACCAAGTCCGAAGTTTAAAGCAGTTCTGAGAATTTCCTAAAAATCTGTGAAGACAGCCTGCTGAGATTTGAAGGCTTGGTGCACTAAGAAGCAAATGGTGAAGAAAAAAAATTTTAATGTTCGCTTTTTTAATAATTTTGTTCAGAACAATGCTCTCATGCTCCCGAAGTCCCAAATCAATTCAGAAATGTCTGATTGGGCTACCTTCAGTGAAGTGCCTCAGATCTATTGACTGCTCATTTAAGGAGGGATACCAGGTACTTAAGGGACCTATAGTAGGACTGGTAACAGACACCTTTCTCGTTGAAAAAAACCAACATGAATCCTTTCCATAACACTGACATAAAATTCTCAGTGGCATCTGGGTTGATAAACAATATGATGGTGCCCTGGTTACAGAGAAGGGGGCAGAGATTAACGCAGTGTGTGTGTAACCAAGTTACTTAATCCATACCACCCACATGATCGCTGTTGTTTGTCTGTGTATTTCATTGTTTTCAGGCTGGGGGGGAGCTGCAGCACCTCTCTTTACTGTACTGCCTTTGTTTCCCAAATACCATGTGGTGTAGGGCATGGGAATCATCGCCTCATTGCCTTTGGAGATCAGTTTCTACTCACTTCAGTGAGGGCAGCAGAACTCATTGATTTTTTGGATCAAGTTTTGAAAAGAACCATCATCAAAAGACATTGTCATTTGGAAAAAAAAGAAAATATTTTCACCTGGAAGGTAGAAAATGGGTGCAATGTTTCTGTCCAGGTCAAACAAGGCTGGAGACACCAAATCATCTCATAAGAGAATTATTATTTTCAAATTACAATAATTTCTGAATATGTAAGCCAAGTTCAGGTAGCCCATAATCTGTTTGGGTACTAGATAAGGAAATACAAAAAGTCTTTTTCTTGTCCTTGTTCTTCACATATTCATATCTTCAAGATCTCAAAAGAGTCAGTCACTAGCACTAGCTGTAGCAGACTTGATGAAATCACAGGAGGAAAAGAGAATTTAAGTCTAGACAGATAAGAGCAGGCTAATTATGCCAAATTATTTTATAGTACTGGTAAAGGGAGGAATACAAAAGTTGTGGAAAATACACTAAGAAGCTAATTTATCTGGGGAAAATGCTTAAAATGATGCAGTCATTAGAAAATGAGGCTGCAGTCATAGCAAATTTTATAAAACGAAAGAAAACACACCTATGAAAGAAGGCACTAACACATTTGTAATACCTTAAAAATCTGTGTCACTATTTGTTGTGCAATATTATATAGGAAATAACTATATACATACATCATTAACCTGATGCTGTTTTTTTCCTATAATGTACTCACAGGAGTTTTTGTATGAGGCTGGAATGAATATTGATGGACATTTAGTCAATTGGCTATAAATCTATGTAACAAATTAATAAAAGTATATAACTTTTATGGAAGCACTCCCCAAAGACTACAGTGGGGAAATATAGTATGTAGGTTAGATTATCTCTCTTTTACCACAGACATCTCCTCTTTGCCTGTTTTGTTCCTCCCAATTTGCATAGTCAGTATTGCTTTAATTGAAAGATGAGATCAAGAGTTTAGGATATGCTTGGACTTCTTTAAACCTACATACAATCATATTTCTGTATTTGAGTAGGCCCATTGACATGAATATCCATAATAATGGAGGAATACAGCCCTGTCCTTCAAACTGTTGTTAAGATAAATAGTTTGTTCTTTATTACTGAATATCAGAACACAAAATGTTTATAATTTGCAAGCTAGTAACTGAATCTCTTTGCCAAGCAGTGGAAAAATTAAATTGAATGTGGAGTCAAGCAAGATCAGAGACTTTTTTTTTTTTTTTTTTTTTTAGGCTCTTGGGGTTAAGNTTTTTTTTTTTTTTTGTAGGCTCGTCATTTTTTTCCTAGGGATTGAATATTGAATCAACAGAAATATCCAAATATTTACTGTTTAATTACTTGCAGTTTAGGGGTAAATACACAGAGCTGTTTCAAAGTGATTTATCCCTCTCTTAAACTGCATACAATCCTCTGTTAAGTATGTTGATTTCCATTTTTATTTGCATGAAAGAAAAACAATTATTTGACATAATTACTGGCATGCTGTTGACAATTTGTCATTTGATTCATCCAACATTAATATTTTCAAGGTCAATTGTTGTGATATTCTTACCATCCCTGTAAACTGTAAATGCTGGGGGGTTTTTATTTTTTTTTCTTTCCCTGCACTATTTTTCTACTTTCCTTTTCTTTATGATGAATATTTCAGAGTTATACGCAAGGAGTAAATCTGTGCATTTATTTACTTTCTTCTTTATTCACCTTAGTAGTACTGCAGAAATATTACCCAATCCAAACTAAAAGAAAAAGAAAAACAACCGGAAGGAAGTAACTGACTCTAAAACAAGCAATATTCAAATTCAATTTAGCAGTGGCAATTGTAATTGGTTTGAACAGTTGAAACACTTCCAAGATTTTATACATAAAAGCTCAGATGGAAATGAAAGATCTGCAATTCAAGCTACTGAATCATCTGCTATCTCTTGCACTTTAGACTGCAAAAAAGAAGCATCTGCTCTTATTTCCTGAATTCACTTTAAATATGTGAATTAAAATGTTTCCACAGCCTAAATGGTAAATAGCATGTTTTCAATGTGCTTGTATGCCCTTTTGCTTAAGGAATTTCCTCAGGACACACTACCACCAGCTTTAATGTTTCACAAGTTTTGTCTGAATTGATAGGTCAGATCTTGAGGAAATAATACTGTGTACACTGTACCTTAATACACATTATTGCTAAGAAAGGTAACACTTCAAAGGAGAGTCTACATATCTCGTGTTTTCTACCACAATGTTGGTTTTAGTATAGGCATTTAAATTTTCTCAAGGCTAGCTATACTCTAGGTGATATTTTATTATTAAGAACTGTTTCAGCATTTAAAATTTTTAGTAAAATACAGCTTCTGATCCTGAAAGGTGTTGGATACCCTCAAATGCTATTACATTGAATGGGAGTAAAGATGTTGAAGTATCTTATAGATGTTTGGAATATTCATTCAGTCCTGCTAGAAGTTAAAATTCACAGAACTTAATGTTGGAGTATACCAACACTTCATTTTCTCCAAGTAAAAACTTTAAGAGAAAAATAATCAGGCCTATAATAAATAGTACCATGATGATTTTCAAATACTGTACAGTACCATTAAGCACAGCAGAAAGCCACAGATTTAAGAGAGAATCTATGAAAGCAGGTTAGACATGTCCTGATTTTTCCTTCTTTGTATGTTGTTACTCTGCAATTTTAAGTCTTCCAGCATAAATTATTAGATATTGTTACTGCTGTATTAAAGATTGCATGCAACATCATTAAAATACACTATTTTTATACTATTGCACAATGTAAGAAAAAAATCTATAGTTCCTTCTGAAAAAAAAAAACCACCTCTAACTTTCTAACTAACATGAGCTAAAAGAAACAATTGTCAAATGATGTAAAAGATCAATTTATTTCCTCAGTCTTTTCAAGTGTAAATTTGAACTCCACCTACATGAAGTTTAACCAAGTCAAATTATTGAACTGCGAGTCTCTGTGTATAAGCAATAAGTTTACTGTAAACCAACTCTGAATTTCTGGACTGAGTTTGAGTAATTTTTTTCTTATTAGTATTTCCTGCAATAAAGTAGGAAACATCACTTAAGGAGAAATTGGTTTAGGAATTGCTTTAGCTACCACAGTTCTACTGCTCTGTAAGGATGCTTCAGCTTTTTCTGAATTAAGTGTATCTCATATATCCATCCTTTTCCTCAGACACAATATATTAGGTGTTATTCTTCAATGTACTTGGCTGTGACAGAGCAGACTAGGGAAGCACAGTTTGCATTTTTTTCTATTCCTCCAGAGACAGCTATTGTCTGTATACAATATCCTAAATATGAGTCTGATAAGCTGGACATGTGAAAGACTAGCATTCAAGATTTCAGCTAAATTGGGGTGATTTTCCTTCTGATGTCACTCACCTTTTCAATACATTTTGTTAGTATTTATGAAGAGGAAACACACTTCTAATAAATCCGATGGCATCAAATGATACAGTTCTCAGAAAAAGAACATCTAAGGAGCTTTACAAAATTCTCTTAATTAGCTTATTCTTTTGACTTCACTTGAAAATCCAAAATATAGCTTGCCGAATATGCATTTATTACCATTTTATGCAAAGAATAATTTTTTAAAAAATTATTTCCATCGCATATTATGATGAGACGGAGACCATTTCTGATTGAAAATTATGGCCAGTCCTGCTGGATAGAATATACAGATGGGGTATATATGGTTCTGTCTTTTCTTACATATAGGAATGGACCACGAGAAGAGTCCTGACTTAGTGTTGCTCGTTGTTCTGGCTGTTTAAGAAATAGAAGTAGGGAAGGAAGAAGCTTTCTGTGTTATGCTCAAAAATTTCACTCAGTACAATGGAAAGAGTTACATTTCCTTAAAATTTTCTGTTCTTAACAAGAGCCTATTGCTAAATTAAAAGTGGCAAGTTGCAAAATTGCACACCAGAACTATACTAACTCAATATACTTTGTATAGATCACACCGAAAATAAGGAAACATCACCCAGAAATATATGTTCATTGATTCTGCTTTTTCCCCCTTCATTCTGAATTCAAAATTATGTATTTATCTTCTAACAAAACAAAAACAAACAAACAAACAAAATAAAACAAAATCTCTTCTGATGTGGTTATTTTCGCTCTACTCTTGTCTTACCCTGTAAATTTAAAACATAATACTTCTATACTAACAATATTTGGAGGTGAGACAACTGATGGAAGCTTATACAGCATCTGAAAAGTCAGCTCTGTGGGTATCTCTTCAAATACCAACAGCCAGGGCAGGTTCTTTTCATTTACAAAAAACATTCTTGCTCAGCATGCAGTCTTCTGTGAACAGTCTTCTGATGTTCACTAACTCCTGTATACCATAGTAATGGGCATTTTATGAAGTTTCAAAATCTTCTGGCTTTGAATCTTTCTCCATCCTTATCATCTACACCCTTTTCATCTACTCCCCCTGTGAACTCATTGATATGTGGGACAGTGGCTGCTGCATGAAGGTCACAGACAGAAAGCACACTTGAATAGACAGCATGTCTTGAATTCTGGATGCAACTTTGCTCTAATGCACCTCTTATTATCATAACAAATGTCAGACAACAAAGAAACCACAGTTTACAAAGGACAAGGGTTTTAGGACGGGGAAAAGTAGGCAAATGGTGACTCTTAAAGGAAGAAGTTGTCATTCCTGATATTCTGCTGGAGAACCAGAGGTCTGGGGAAAAACTCAGGAGGAAGAGCTTAATCTTAGAGTATAATATGGAATGCTTGAATTCTGTACCTGACTGATAGAGATACATTTCTCTCATCAGGCCATTGCCTGGAAATACTACATTGTTATTGTTACCATTTATTGCTGTATTCTGAGTGCTTTTTTTTGTTTGTTTGTTTGTTTGTTTGTTTATTTTTTTCTTGTTATGTCTCTCCTATTTTTAGACGTTTTTATGAATCAAAAAAATTTCATGATGCTACTAGAAACAGTTTATACAAAATCTTCATTACTGATTTAGACAAAGGGATCGAGTGCACCCTTGACAAATTTGCAGGTGACACCAAGCTGAGTCGTGCAGTTGACACACCTGAAGGATAGGATGCCATCCAGAGGGACCTAGCTGAGCTGGAGAAGAGAGGCATGAGAAACTCATGAGGTTCAACAAGACCAAGTGCAAGGTGATGCATTTGGGCTGGGGCAACTTCCAGGCTGGGAGATGAACAGATTGAGAGCAGCCCTGCTGAGAAGGATCTGGGTGTGCTGAGACATCAGTGTGCACTTGAACCCAGAAAATGTGGCCAGGATATCAGGGAAGGTGACACTGGCCCTCTATTTCTCTCTGGTGAAACCCCACCTGAAGTTTACATCCCAACACAGGAAATTTTATCACCATAAAAACAAATCAGTCACATTAAAAACATTGTTCAGGGCTTTATCTATGTGAACATAAAAAATACTAGTTAAAACTGTTTTACAGGGTGAGTATTCATTCATTTTTATGGGGCTCAATGATTATGCAGAATTTTTTGAAACTAAATTTTTTGTACATACACATATTTCACCATCCTGTATCTAACATCTGAACGTATTGCACTAAAGAACTTTGTTCCCCTATACCAGGCATAGAGTTGTTTCTAAGAGTATCTCAGAAGGTTAAACTGGATTGAGCAACATGTTCTGTGACAGCAAAAAAATGTTTCAGAGACTGTTGCACATAATGGTAATGAATTTTTCACAAGGATACCTCTTTGAAGAAATTATGCTTATAAATTTATAAATTTGTCATATATTATATATTAAGAAATGTTGTACATCAATATATGAACCACAAATCTGGGTGTGTATTTTTCATTCATGTCTCTCCTGGGTTACTGCACTTGAATCAGCCCTTGTCAAAAAAAAAGACACAAAGAAAAACAGTCTCATAAATATCTTGAAAATTTATAGTCTTCAGTTTTAATTATCTTTCTACATACACCTTAAAATAAGCTGCTTCTTCATCTTGTGCCAGGTTTGATTTATGGCGCTCAAAGCAAAAATACAAGAATAAAAGACATGAATACTTGTTATCTCCTAGTAAATTATAGGCTTTCACAAATTGGTATTTTATAGCCTGATGTTAAGGAATATAAATATGAAGCACACTATAAAAGCTTTGTCAGTTATCACCCAAAGGACTTACAAAGATTGTTCCTAACAACTGTCAGATCTTTAAGTAACGGTCCAGTCAAATAACGCTGGAAGCCATAGGGAGACCTTCAAGCTACCATGCAACAGGAAATTACTTTTTGCAGATTTCTCTGCAATAACAAAATGGCATGAGTGTCAATACATATATATGCACATTTCTATGTAAGATGACACACGTATCAAGAGGAATCTGGGGAAACACCACTGAGTAGGATAAGGGGAAGAATCTCAAGGAAATTCTTTGATGTCCTAACTAAATTTATTTGTTTGCTTGTCTTTCTCAGTGACTGTCAGGAAGATGTGAAAAGTATTTTCAGGGAAATATAAACTGAACATTTTGATAGATTTTGTCAGGCTCATAGGTCCATTCTTAATGGAAAGCCGGAAGAGGACCCAGCAGACTAAAAGACACAAATCAGTGTTCAGATGGAAAGAGACAGCAGATCATGGTAATAAGGACCTCTCTATAACACACTTCAGAGGAAAATGGCTTGTGATTCTTGTAATATTTTTTTCCTAGAAAATCTAGGATTGCTAAAAGGATGTGAGGCTTTTGACAAGGATAGAATTGCCAGCAAGAAACACATAGAATAAATCAGACATGCAGATAATCTGGCTTTCAAATTTCAATTTCCAGATTTAACGTTCATAACAATACATACTAAGAAATTTACCCTTGTTCTATTCTCTTTCAAATAAATGCATGCCCTGCTGGTTAATTGGTTTGACTTTATTAAAACTGTCTAATTGAGTATGAAACATACTCAGAGGAAAGGTCACATACAGTAGGTTGGTAAGGGTTTTAACCAGCAGAGTGTTGAATATCTCCAAGCATGGAGAATCCACATCTCTAAACAATTCATTTTCAACGACCTTCAGAAATAAGGGGTTTTTTAATGTTTAAAGAGGTTTTATTGTATGACAGTTTGTGCCTGTTGCCTCTTGTTGTTTTCATTAGCATCACTGAGAAGAAAGTCCAATCTTCTTTATTTACCCCATAAGAAATTTACACACGATGATGAGATCTCCTCTTGTTTTCTAGAGGCTGAACAGTTTCATCTTTCTCAGCTTCTTCTTGTATGACAAATGCTCTGGTCCCTTCATTTTCTTTGTGGTCCAGTGCTGGACTTGCTATAGTAAGTCCGTATCTCTCCTGTAGTTGAGAGCCCATGAATTTACACAGCCCCCCTAATGTGCCTTACCAGAGCTGAGCACAGATGGGAGGGATCTGCCAGCAATGTTCTGCTAAAGCAGGAATTCTTTCTAGATGAAGAATACTGAAAAGGTGCTGATTGAGTAAATTTTCCCATAAATACATTCAAAGTGAGGAAGAAGCGGAAAAGAGCCAAATGAATTCTCTTTTTAGCATCTAGATTCAGTCAGAGGATCTGCAGCTTAAAATATTATATGGTTAGCCATATAGGACCAAAGTGTTATGGATTGTTTATGAAATAAAATTAAACAGAATATCAATAATATATGTATCTGATTAACTGAGCTTTTGACTTACTGTTCCTGCTAGAAGGATGAAGGTGGTAAGATTTATTACTGTTACTGTAGGTCAAAAAAGGCTTTTGGAAGGTGCATCTTTTATGGGTTTCAGGAATTTCTGTTTTTTGCCTGGTTTTCACAAGTTATAATTGAAAATACTCATATGTGAAAGAAAACACATTGTTTTGGAAGCATGCACACCATAGGTTTTTAATGTATGACAATGTTGCTATGCCCCTACTCTTTCAAGATCTGTGTTTGAACAGAATCTCTCATTTGTTTAGTTTTGGGGTCACCATGAAATGCACATAAATGATGACTTTCATGAAGCTTCCTAAATGTCACCTACATGAATTTATGACATTGCAGGTGACTAAGATAGCTGAAGCACACTCTTAGGTCTGTCCTGAGATGACTAATCAATTGTACTCACAAGCACTATTGTTTTCCCTACACAGTTCTCCGACTGTGGGGTTAATGCAAAACTCCATGATTACACACTCGGCAGTGCTGGAGTCCAATCTTCTTCACTGAAGTGATGACTGGAGTTATTTTCTTTAATTTTCTAAAGTAATAGAGGAACATTATTACCATGAGCTGTTACATTACTCAGAAAAGTGGTTTTCAATTAACATGACCTGGACTGAGTAAGCAGGAAGTGAGCTGTATGTTGGTATAACTATGAAAATAACCTGTACTGCTACCGTGTAGTCTAAATACAGAACACTTCTTACACAGTAGAGTCAGCTACATCTTTACTAAGTGAGCAGATCTTGCTTGTATGAAATGTAAAGAACGTTTCCCTTGTGCTCTCACACCATCCATGTTCATCCATTTGCAGCATAAGCAGGAATAGGCAGACTCTCCAAAAGAGCTGCTTCTCTGGGCTGTTTGCCTGTATGGGACTTGTGGAAGGTAGAACATCTAGCTAAGCAGGAAAGGGATTGATCTCATCCAGGGTGGCTCCTTGAAAACTGTTCAGCTGAACACAAACATAATTAAAATGTTATTTCTCTATTTTGTAGCAGAGCCAGTAGATATTGAAATCATGAATCCTTAGTGATAGATATCATGCAGCACATTATAAAAACAACCTCTTTTCTTATTTCAAAAGACTGAAAAAAAATGTTGCATTTAATGATAAAAAAATTGAGGTTTAGACGCTGAAAGCAATGTGGACATTCACAGGAGATCTGAAAACTGAACTCAGACATTTTGCTTCCAGTTTAAGATTTAAGTCCCCATTATCATTAGGCTGAAATACAGGACAGTTCAGGGTATGGACTAAGAAACTGAGGAAGCTTTAAAACTTCTCCAGTCAGGTAATTAGAAATTTTCAAATTAACTCATATGAAAGCTCTTTAAAAAAAAAAAAAATTATGTAGTTGGGAGTTTATTATAATCTCTTTTTTGCATCACTTTTCAGTCCAGTCTTCTAATTTTAGGTTCTTCATCAGCAAAGTACAGAATTTTGTGTGAAATTAAGCTGCTAAGTTTAGTTGAATCTGTATATATTAAAAAAAAAAATTTATTCCTCTTTAAAATTTATCTCTGAAATTATACCAAAGTTATAATTGAACAGTTTAACATAAAAATATGAGAAACTGAGATAATGGCATCCATGAACTTAGTTTGAACCCCTAAGCACTGGTTTGCATTCTTTATTTGATTTGCATACTTAACAGGTTATTGCCACATTGTGACATAGCTCTAATGTTGTTTGTGTCTTCCCCCCTCTGCCCATAAAATTTGAAAAATTAATTGTCAGCCTTTCACTAAAAAGGCAGGATGTTCACTTAATATATAGGGTGACTGGTCAGACTGTGTTTGTGTTTAAAAAAGGATTTTCTTGTGCATAGGGAAGGAATTCTGTGCACACATGTTGATTTTAAACCTAATGCTCTGTGACAGTCTTTCTAAAGCGAGCTTCTACTTGAAGTGTTGGAAACTAAACATGTGCAGAAACCGGCATAAGGTCTAAAGAGAAGCAATTTAAAAAGATAAGCACTGTTTTATTTTCCGGGTTTTAAAATACAGCAGTGCATGAGCTGAACTCTCCCCATACAGGTAAATCATGGCAGCTGTGGCATTACAGTAACCTCTTTTCCCAGCTCTATTGCTTTTGTCACCACTTCTGTCTGCCTCACTGCTGCTCTGATTGTTCGCATTTATGTTGGTGACAGGAGCAATGACAGCAGGCACAGCAGCAGGAAGCTTCAATCTGTGAGATACATCTTCATTTTGGATATCTTTTGGAAAAAGACTGTCTTTCATATAATAGAATATGAGGAGTAGCATGATGTGCAAGGTGGATAAAGGATGATCGACACGTACTCTGCATAAATTCTTGAAAAGCAAAGGAACACGGTGCAGCAGGAAATGTAGGTTATATCTGGCTTTTGCTTCCAGTTGCTTTTCTTGTTTTGGATTTTTTAAATTTTTTTGTGGGGGGTGGTGGAGTTGGTGATTTTTTTGGGAGGGGGTTTTGTGGGATTTTTTTATGATTTTTGCTTTGTTTTTTGGTGCTGATTTTTTTTTCTTGTGTTCATACATTGGAACAATTATTGCAATGATTCATTCTCAAGGAGGAAAATGCCAAAGAGAAGGAGTTCTTTTGACTAAAACTATGAACTATTTAAGGGAAAGATAAACGAAGAAACAACCAAGCTGCAAATTTGTAAAAAAAAAAATTATTTTATTATTTTCCTGTTCATAGACTGAGGGAAGAAGAAAAGAAAGGAGAGAGAGAGAAAACCCAGAGCCACCATCAGAGCTTTCAGGGTTTCCCTTCAGAAAACATTTTCATTTTTCTGATAATTTTTTCCTTCTATTTGATGTGAGACAAGGAAATTATATTTGCTGGATGATTCTATTTTGAATAACGTAAAATCTCTTAAGTGGAAGAATCACACAACAACTGTACTGTAGTCTTACCTGAGTCCAACAGGTGACATTTTCTGATTTAGTTAATTGGTTTTCTTTGTCTTCTTTACATGTTCATGGGTAGCTGCCATTTATTATCTCTTATTCCTCGTACTCATTGTAACAAACTTTTTGTCAGATTTAATTTGCTCAAAAACAACCAAGCAAAGATGCATACAGAAGTGCAAATATACAGAAGAAGCAAGAGGTTGAAGAGATTTACAGAAAATTATAAACCTTTAATCTTAAACTGGTCTTCTAAACCCACCAGTTAAAAAAAAAAGTCCCACACTAATTCTAGCATTGCAAATTCCTGTGGAAAGGAGTATTCCTCAGCATCCTTCCCGAGCGTTAAAGAGAACCATAACTGCTTGCACATAAGAGGGAACACCTCTCTCGCCTTATCCTTGGCGTTGGCTCAGCTCATTTAGTCTTAGAATGAGAGCTTATGCTTTCAACTGGTAGTTACAGAAAGTTTTTCCTCCTCCACTTTAAAGCAGCCACACTGCTGGTAGCAATCAGAGGCAGCAAGTTCCTACCCACGATAAGTACCTGTGCTGGTAATTATAGCACTTTCTTTCTTCTTTTCTTTCAGGAACTTATAGCTCCCCTTAAGCCAGAGAGGAAGAAAAGAGAGAATTGTCTACAGAAAGGGGAAAAAAGAGGGAGTCACAGCAGGACAGGGGAGCACAAAAGACATTTGTAATTTCTAAGAGTTTGAGAGAACACAAGTGAAACAAAGCTAAATAATGCTTAAGACAGAAAAGTTACCATTTTAACAGAATCTGCTACACACTGTAGCTTCAGTCTTATATAATTCAGAAGCAATTTTTCTAAAATTTACCAGCTATAAATAAAATATAAACACATTCACTACAGGTGATTCTTAGAGCAAAATTATTGAAATGATACTTGGTAAAAAATAATAACCTGGACTGCCCTTGACTTTATAATGCAATATGTATAGCTTCATTATTACATGTTCCAGGCCCCATGCACAATGCAGGCCAATAAGACTTGTAATAAAGGACAAATCTTTTATTAGACCTAAGTAGTATAGCTGGGGAAAAAAAAAACCTCAAAAATTAGACAAGCTTTTAGGCACAAAGGGTTTTCTTTAATTCTGAAATACAGGGTGTATCTGCAATTCTAGAGAAGAATTTGCCAGAGTTTAACAAAAAATGTGCTAAAAAAATTGCCCTTTGAGAGAAGTAATTGGTACTAGCAGAATGAAAGAAATGTTGCAGGGAGAAGGAGCAAAAAAAAAAAGAGGAAAAGAGATGTGGTGAAGTTATGTTGTAGGAAAAAGAGACATATACAAAGTTGTAGGAGAGGAGTTGTTTTTTAGGGATATTGAAAGCCAGTATATCAATTATTTTCCTTTTCTCTACTATTTCTTCTTCAATCACAATAGCAGCAGCACCATTACTAGGATACATTATTCAGTACAGCTGTTTGGGTAAAAAATATGCTATTATATTTCAGTTGCAAATGCTGGCTCTGCAGGCAGGGCTGGGGCTTTCCTGAGCTTCACACAGTGCCTTAGCCTCTTGAGACATCCTCTAATCTGAATTTTTCAGGATAGTCTTAGAATCACCTCTGCCCAGTACTGATGAATGGTCCCAAAGACCCAGTAAGTCTATCATAAACATTTCTTGATTGTTATTAAAACCTTTTGCTTCTCTGAAACCTAAGGGAGGACATGGATATTCACAGATGTCAATCATAATGCCCAGGCTGACATAAAAGTAACACCTTAAACATGAAACAACTCTTTCTGAAGCATTTTTTGTGGATGTTTTTTGGTCAGGAATGCTGGGGATTAGGATAAATTTTACACTATTTTCCTTCACTTTTTTTTTTCTGATAATTTGGATTGTATTTTGTGCACAGATTAACATGGTCCTTTGCATTATCTGATTAACTTCTACGACTCTGCTATAATGAGCTCATACTGTTACTTATCACAGTAATTGGCATACTGTATATTTGTCTTTCACAGTATTTATTTTGTATTTTTAATAAAATTTGCCTTGTAAAACTGTGCTTCCTGTTATTGTCTGGCCAGTTGCCCAAAGCATGATGAGAATAAGGATGCTTAGGTGGAGAGGAAGGAATTTTTTTTCTAATTACCTGATTTCTGCCTGTACATTTGTATGCCTGTACATTAGAGGTCACACAAAAGAGAGGAATGGGATTGATCTTAGCTTGGTGCTATCTGAAACACCATAATTTTCCTTGACTTCACAAGTATTTAAGATAAATTAGGGTTTTCAGTACATAATTTACCTTGACAAGTGCAGATGTCTGGAATAACAGGAAATAAACAACACCTCAGATTTGCTAGGTCTTATGGACTAAAGGAGAAATAAAAGTGCTCAGTGAAAATGAGCATCTTTGGTGTTACAGGTTTTCATATGGTCACCTGGGGCAATTCTCATCCCAGAATTTTGAGAAAACTTTAGAAAAAAAGAAAACTGTGCTATTGAGAAGCTATCTGCAAATTCTACCCTGGGCTTAAAATTTTACCTGCTGTTATGATCTTAAAAGTCCACACCCCCATATGTAATCCACAGTTTTATGTGGATATACATAGTAATGTTTTCAAAATTTTGCAAACCACATTTTTACCATAATTTTCTGTCATGGGCTGATTTTTACTTGGAATAAATAAATAAAAAATCTATTTGTTGTTTAAGAAAACATAAAGTTTATATTTTGAAAGTGTCTAATTTACAATCAAACTCACACAGTATTTATGAGATTTTTTTCAGTGACACTTTAATTTGTCTTATTTGCATGAAAAAAAAGTATAAAGTAAAAAACCCCAAATCCTTAGATTTCAGGAATTCATTATTAGCTTAGAAAATGTTCATCTTTGCTAGAACAAGTTCCTGACTTATAAAGAACAGGAGGAAAAAATTCTATATTTTAGATCTAAAGATTTTGAATTTTGGTTTATTCCTTATTTTTTAATGTATAATTAATATTTACAATATCTATTTTCCATGCTTATTATTTTTAATTTTCCAGTACTGCTTCCATTTCTATATATTTTCAATTTCCTAAAAGTATCTGTAGAATTATAAATTACTACCTAATAATGATTAATTAAAAATAAAATATGATTACTTCGTATTTTAAAAATAAGTTTTACATCTCTATCTTCAGTCATGCTGCATTGGTTGATTGAATAAATTAAAAACAAAGGCATTTATCTCCACTAAATAACTACATTCATAATTTCATTTTGTCTACAAGGAGGGTAGAAATTCATTCATATCTTTCTTTCTAATTCCAAATTCTAAAACTGTGTGAGACATGTCAGAACTATCACACAGATGAGGTATATTGGATTCAATTTATCTCTAAAATATTTTCCTCTTTCAGTCAAATATTTTATGGAGATCCTATCAAGCAACTGCTTATGCAATGATAACAGCTACAATATTCCTATCAGCATTTCTCACAGCTTGTTTTAGCTTCCTTAGATATGATTTTTCAGCCTCTGAGTCAAAAATAAAAGTTAATTTATGAAATCATTTTTGAATAGCATTAAAAGCAGCTGAGGCTAAAATTCTAGGACTTACCAAGAGCTAAGTTCCAGGGCTAGTGTAAGCAATCTAGAAAGCTGAACTGGCTTCATAGGAATATCAAACTTTCCCTGTAAATTTCTTAAAAATTTCTTCTTCAAAAAGCAAGCAAACAAAACCACTTATTTTACTTCCTCCTTATTCTCATAATAAGAATTAGTTTTAAATATGAAAAACTGTAGCCATTATTCTGTAATATGCTCCAAAAACTCTCTAATTCTTAACTCTGTTATTTACTTCCTTCAAGAAAGACAGAATTTCATTTCTAAGGTGCACAAATATAATTTGTTCAAAAATCCAGCAAACAGGGCATTTCAATATGAATATCATATTTACTTATTCACTTCATGCTTTCTTTACAATACATGAAAGAAAGATTTTACAACCCTCTTGCTGTGCTGAACAAAAGCTTGCTATGAAACACTAAGAAATTCCAGATTATTCAACATCCAAGGCTGATGGCAAACTATTCAGTTGTTCTCTCCAGCAGCTCCTGATCATTGTAAACAAACAATATTGAGAACTGGGAAAATACACAGCACAGGAATCTGTATTCTGAATGAAACCCATTCTTCCAAGCAGAGGACAGAACAAGGAAATCACAGCATTCCATGAAAAGAACAAGCCTGATATATTCTCAAAAAAAAAAAATGGAGAATAAAGACGACTAAAAAGTGAAATTAACAGTATTTGAAAGTCAAGATAATAAACCAACTTTTCAATATATCCTTCTTAATGTAGTGCTGGACTTTTAAAGGGAAGTTAGCTCTCATTGAAAGAAGAGTCATAAAGGTTTGAAATAGGTTTGAAAGGTTTTGTAGACACCTATGGATTTGTTTCCATATGAATTGAGCCTACATTGTGGTAGACCTACAAATGTGGTACAACAATGGATATTGAAGCCATTCTGAAGTACTCTCTGTATAGGTTGGAGCTCATGAGAGGCAGAAATTTTACTCACTCTGTAAGAAGGAATGTAGCAAAAGGAGTGAAAGACAATAAGAAAAGTGGGATACTAAGGAAATAGCATGTTTGAAACTTAGCAGTTAAAGGAACCAGTAAAAGATGTAGGGCCTGATTTTCCACCTGCCATATAACATTATTATTTCTACTCCAGATCTTGGCATTCATAGACCCTGAAGTGACTTGATTTTCCCTTGCATCATACAGAAAAGCTGTTTACTTAAGACTATATTTAATTCACAGGAGCTAGATTTAACAATATGTGTCATCATGGCCTCCCAGGTGGATTCTGTATAGAATATCACATGAGAGCCTTGCAGTGGGTTAAATCTGTTTAATCAGCTTTTCTCTGTAGGAAGCAAAGCTTTGTTTCATCAGTTGCTGGGGGATGGATATATGCCCAGTTCTAACTTGAATATAGGGTTGTGAGTCAGAGACAGGAGTATATCCATCTATGAAAGGCAGAAGAGCCTTTCAAAATCTTACAGCTATGTGACTGAAGGCACAGAAAAGAATACGCTCGAAACTCACTATCACCTCTTCTTGGTGGTAAAATGCAAGTAGTGATATTTCCTTTCTTTTAGCCCCTTTTTTCTGGTTATAATTCAAGCCAAAATATATATATATAACATCAATTTATCACTAAGACCAGTCTAAAGACACATAATTAACCTGGAAATATTAGAGGTTTATTTCTAAATAACACAGATCTTCATTGATATGCTTAGCTTTCCAAAATCTGGTAGAGAAAGCAGATGCACCACCATATAATTGAGACTTATTCACGATGTTACCCTTCATTTCAAGTGTGCTCTAGTGCTGAAAACTGAGACCATCAGGGGTGTTTTATGGTGAGGTTTTTTGGAGGCGTTTTCATGTTCCTTATCACGTATCACACCCAATTCTGCCATTTCTGGGAAGGTGTTAGTCATGTTGCTGACATAATACACTACTGGAGGACTTAAATACTGCGGTCATTATCACAGACTGTATAATTTTGAACAAAATCCTTAAGTTCTTTTGTCTTGCTTTTCTTTCCCAAGATATTGTACTCAGTTTTGTGACAATTCAGCCACAGGCCGTTTGGGGGGATGAAGTTAGCACTTTATAGCTGATTTCCAGATGGACCAAACAATGGCAGCTGCAGCATCTGGTTTTGGCCAGAAGCCTAGGGTGTGAATGCAACCCACTCAGTATTTCACGCACAGTCAATGAATATCTCTCATCTCCTGATTACAATATACTGACTTGCAGTGGTTATTAGAGTGAGCTTCTGCTAGCTCACTCTAATGTGACAGAATCAGACAATCCTCACAACCTCCTTCTTCTAATATTTAACTGCCTATTAAAAAAATAAATCAGTGTAGTTAAAAACCTAATATTAATTTACAGAAGAATATCATACTGGTGTCAGAGGTTCTACTGTGACTGCAGCAAAAATTGTAATCAGGGATCAGATCTGAGCTTTGAAACAGCTGTGCACATCTGTAATTATGTGAATTTATCAGCAATGGCAGGAGAAAAAATAATGGTACAATAAATAAGAGCCCTTTCATTCATTCAGGATAACATGGGGTAAGGCTCTGCTATGGTACAGATTTTTCTGTCTTGCATAGAGAACACAGTTTTCTGCAATCAATTTAGTTTCCCTGTAGCAACAGAAATGTAAAGCTATTAAATATTAATGATTTAATAATACTTAAAAATATTAAAATATCAAAAGATTACATCTCCTAAATTAGAGCAAAGTAATGTCCAAGGATTAAAATGAATAGACTTCTTTTTACCAATACTCACTATTGAAAATAACAAAGACCAAAGTTAAAGCTGCTCAAACCATTAGACTTTGTCCTATAGGAAAGTCAAAATGCTGGTATGCATTTTCCTCCTTTCTCATTGTAGTATGGAACTGTTTCATGTACAAGTGCATCCAGAGGAGGAGAGAAGTAAAAATGATTTTAACCTCCACAAAATCAACAAAGCAGGAGTTGGAGGTTTGTGTGGGAAATGAGGGTTATTGCTAGTAAAAAACTCTATAGGCATAAAGCTAGACACTGAACACTCCTGAGTAACCATTTGTACCTGAAGGTTCAACAGAATTTACCTGTGAACAATAAGAGTGTTAGCGCTTCTACTTTTTTCCAAAGGTAACATTGGGTACATATATGCACAGAAACTTTAACAGGTTTGTCAATTGTTTCTTCATTCTCTAGGGGAATATTAAAATAAGTTAAACAGAAGATGACAATAAAGCAGAGTTTCACTCGGCAAAGGGAACAGTATTGAAAATCAGAGGGCGTGTTAAGTTAGACCTGAGAAAATGACGGCTGTTATGAAAAGCATATTTGAATAGCTTAATTTGGGGATACTTAAAATTAGAGTTAATTCTGGATCTATTGTGAAGAAATATTGGGAAATTTTTTCTGAATATGATTTCAGAAGCACTCTAGCAAGAAGTCTAGGTCAATGAGTACAACCAATTGCTGGAGTATATTCAGAGAGCACAGACATTCTGTTGGAATGGGAGATTTCACCAAGGAAATATTTTAGTTAAATTACTGTGCCATTTTAGTTCTGTGTTGAAGAGTTATATAACTTACCTTTTAGTGTTCAAAAGAATAGATTCTTGGACCAAAGGTACATTACCTAAAAAAAACCCAAACAACCAAAAACAAACAAAAAACCCCCCACAAAAACGGGACAGCTCTTGATTTGACCACTCAATCGCATCTTTGACTATTTACCAATCCATACCATTTACCAGTACCATCTCAAATTTCTTTTGGGGAAGTACATTACTAATCACAAAAATCTTTGAAGGAATTCTGATATCTACTTTAAGTGTGTAGGAAAGAAGAGGCTAACTTTAATAAATACTCAGCATTTATTAAAATGCAAACTGGTATTTTAGTCTGCATTTAATTGTTCTTACACTACATTGCTCAAATCAGAGATATATTAACATATGGATGCAAACTACTTCCTTACACACAGGCTTTTTTTCAGTATTATGACAATAAAAATTTAACAAATAATGAACAAAAGAAAAAAAAAAAAGAAGAGCTACAACAGCATTTATAGGATTGTCAGTGACGAAAAACTAGAGAAAACATGGGCCCTCTTGGGAAGGAAATGGGAGACCTTCTTATCCAGGACATGGAGAAAGCTAATGTACTCAATGACCTTTTTGCCTCAGCCTCCACCAGCAAGTCACAAAAACCAAAGACAATGTTTAGGAAAAACTAAGAACTGCACACTGTAGGAGAAGATCAGGTTTGTGTCCATCTTAGGAACCTGAAGATGTACAAGTCCATAGGACTGGTGGATGAAGAGACTAAGTCACTATGCATCATATATGAGAAATCATAGCTGTCTGGTGGATTTATGATTGACAGCTCTTATTATTCATGGCTTCAGTTTAGAAATCAGTGAAAATGATACTTAAGTCCTGAGTTCAGATACTGTAAGACTAAATTAGAGACACGGAATATTGACGCTTTTTACAAATTCCAAAGTTCCTTTCTAAAAGATGCTAATGTATGTGTAGAAATTTGATTTGGAAAATGAGCTAAATTTTAATAAGCATAAATTCACATTATTTAAGGTACTTACCAGATGTTGAGAATATGATGACTCTTTGTAGATGAAGTAGCTATTTCACAATTAACCACTATAATTTTTCCTTCTATTTATTATGAATGTCTAGCACTGACTACCATAGATGGCTCATTGATTTCACCTAATGCAGTTACTGTAATAAATTATAAATCCAAAAATATTGAAATAAAGCCATAACAATTTGAAATTATATCATAAACATCTATAAGCATAGCATATAAACTGTGACTCTACTTAGTGTTCCATTAGGATTATGATAACGTAGTGCCAGTGTAACTCTATGGTCTTACATAAAATATGTGTTTGATCACAAAAATTGTGATCTCTTAATGTATAAAAATGGATCTAGCCTTTTACTATATAGTATGTATATTAGGCAATCACACTTGAAAACATAAACTTTTCAGAAACATAAAGTGCCCAAATATTTTAAGCAGTGTGCTTTATTTTATGTGTGCCACATGCTAGAAGCCACAGCAGCCAAACATTGATATGTCACTGAAAGACTTTATAACACATAATTAAAATGACTTGCCTCAAATGTTGAAAATCTCATAACTATCAGATGGAAGTCAATTTGAGACTGCTTCAGCTCTATTTATTGTAACATAGCTGAAACTATAACACAGCTAATATTATAGCAGCTACCCTCCTGGTGGTTCATATTTATGATTTACAGGTGTTACATTTAAAAACAATCTGTTGCAAGACTATTGAATATTGTTTAATCAGATAAGAAAATCTTATATAGGAATTGCATCTATTTGTTTCAGCCTAGTTGAGAGTGAAACAAAGCATCATGAACTCTGCTTTTCCTTGGAGGTATTGCCCGTTATTTTCTCAGCAACGAGTTTTTCCTTGCTTGGTTTGGTGTTTCTGCCTGCCTGCATACCCGTAAACCAATTTAATTGACAGACCCACACTTCCCTAGCTCTGTAAAGTAGACTGTAATTTTTTCCTTCCTACTGCAGAGAAAAAAAAAGAAAAAAGTATTCTGCTCAAGTATACTTTGCCCTAGAGAAAAATTTGCAAATATATTTAATGACTCTGTTTATCACTTTTCTTAATGTGCATGGAAAACAATGTGTTTTCTCTTCCATTTCTTTTCCATTTTTTTTTCTTATGTAAGTGGGAAAATTTTTCTTAGGTGAGAAATAGAAGCACTACCGAAGCTGAAACAGTAAAACTCAATAAAACAATGAGATCCTGCACACTGTAGTGAATATTAACAGTAAAAGGTGGTTAAATTTTGCTCCTTTTGAGACAAACACTAATAAAGGAGACAGCCACTACTGTTTAGAAAATGTAGCTGCATTAGTACATGAAGTTACTAATTACAAAACAATATATTAGAAAGAAGTTAATGCAAATTTTCTGTGAAAAATCAAATTTTCGGTGAAAAATCAAGTGATTGTTTACATTTGCAATGCACTTTCATATTAAATGTCATACTGATAATGACAAATGCAGTTAGAGATATATTAAACAAAACCAATTTTGAAGGCTGCATAGAGAAATCATATTTTGTCTGATTTCCTCTTTCACTGAAAGGCCAGTGCTCTTTACATGGTAGGTATGTTCAGCATTTGCTCAACAGCTTGTATCATTGGAGAAAAACAGCTGATTTGAGAACCTGAATTGAACCTAAGTGAAAACCAGTCTCCTTATAAAGACAGGGTTTATAAATACATCAGCATAGAACAACATTAATTGCATTGAGCTGGATCCTCAGTTCACATATACTGCCAGAAATTGTTCAGATTGTTACTAGTGTAAGAAAAAAATGGAGCAATAAAGGAACTGTACACTGATCATACGGCATAAAAACAAAAGGCAGCTTAGCCTACAGATGACAGGGAAAATGCTCTTGTTTAAAGAAACAGCTAAAGAAGGCGCAAAAGACCAGCACTAGCTGAAATCAGAGTGGACAACAAGGATGAGTATTCCATTGCCAAAATCATACTATAAAATTATATAGAACTAGATTAATGGTAAAGTCATTGGGAATCCAGAATATTAAATAATTCTAGAGTAAACATAACTGATGATTACTAGAGATAGAATATCTGGATGGGAATATTTAAATTGTTTGCAAATATGTTAACTCTATTTCCCAGGATAATCCTTGAAGTTCTGCTGACATGAAATTAAATCTAAATATTCAGTTGCCATAACAACAATGTATTAGTTCTCTATTTTTGATCATTTGACTACAGGATTGTTTGCTAGGATCTTTGTGACTAAAGACTTCAACATTCCTCAGTATTACTCAAATAGAGACTCCACATATTTATTTAGTTTTCACAATACTTTATACTTTTTCTCCTTAGAGGAGAAAGACAGGCTTAAAGAATATGAAACTTAAATAACAAAACCAAAAGAAAATATTGTGCTTTTTTTTGGTAGAATCACAGAAAGTATCAGAAAATAAAACTAAATAGATATGTTTAATTTTTTAAAATATTTTTATTGGCAATATTAGATGACAGCATCACACCTCTTCTGTCCAACCCCCATCCTCCCACCCCTAAATTATATTATCTGCTTTAGAGCCCTACTCTTAAATATATCTCTTAAGTATAGTACTGTCTGTATCATTTTTCAAATTGCCCCTTTCCAGAGGGTTCTGTGTTCTGAAGGCTACATTTCAGTTCCCGCATGGTAAAACCAAAACTGTGTTTAAAAAATGCAAAGCTAAACACATCCTCCTGACAATCCTGATAATTTTTTCCAAGTGAAGAGGGTATCCCTTTTCATATGTCTGTTCCCAGAGAAAAGGAGGCAAATGTGACAGCTGTGAATTTCCGTCTATGCCTCCTGTATAATGAAAGCTGGACCAGGACTACGCATTTGTCCCAAGAAAGAAGGAAACCTAATACATCAATGGGGTTAAATTTGTACTAGCATGTCCACAGCAATGGGAAATAGGACTGCTCACAAAGGCTAGGGCTAACATTGGTTAATTGCCAATGGTAACAACAGGTATATCAGCCACCCACAGACTGCTCATGAATATATTAGTATACAGTTAATTGTAAAAGAGTTCAATCAGAAGGGGTCTTAACTTTCTACTGATTCACAAGTATGTGTTTACTGAAGGATCAGTAAATAACAAATTATTTGAATAGTCGTGAGTTTGCAATCAAAGAGTATATTCTGTCTTTTGGCATAGTCTGATTTATCTTCTGACCCATGCTCTTGTCCTCTATATGAGATGACAAAATAACCATGTACAAGTAGATGTAACCATAGTAGACCTAGGGAGGGCATGGAAAATATAATTGCAAAAGTTGCCAGTGGGACTGGAGTAAGACATATAGGTAAAAGTGGATTTTTACAAAAAAAATAAAAAACAAAATAAACTAAAATACACACATTGAATGTGTGTGAAAACATAGTCAATGAAGAGAGAGGGAAAACCCAAAGTAACTACTCAAAAAAGAGAACTAGCTCAGTATTTGGGGAAGGGGTACTACATTAGTTCTTGAAGTTTGCCATATTTTTTTATCTTTTTCAGTTTTGTTTTTACCTGTCATATTTCGTTGTTATCTGTTTCATACAATGAATTTTCTTTCTTATTTCTTGCTCTTAAGTTATAATAAAGTTGGTAAAATACCAGCCTAGAAATGGTTCACATTCACCGAGCAACCAAACATAAAGAAAACTGTTAGATGCTGAATTAGATACTGAGCAATGTAGTCTTTCAAAGGCAATACCTAAGCCTAAATAGAAAATTGTGTATGATTGAAATTTCTGAGCTAACACTAGCCTCAGCTTGATCATGTAGCTCAACCTGTGCCCCCTAGACAGGGCTTTTTCAAATCTTACAAGCAGTAAAACCTCATTAGTACAGCTCACAGGCTTAGCCTTAATATATCCCTAGCAGTTCTACAGATTGTTTTATTGTGCTCATCATGTGAAACAAATGTACCTTAAAAGATGAAAAGAACATGAACATTAAATGATAAAGAAAAAAGGGGAATCATTCATATTTAATACCTGGAGAGAAGTTTCTCTTTAGCTAGTTAAAAAAGCTAATAATTTATGCATGATTTTCCAGGTAGTTTCCCATTAGAACATGTGGAGGAAACTTTACAATACATTTTGCTATTTGGGGGATTATCCATAGGTATTTCAATTCATGTTCATATGTTACATAAAAGGACTGGAAAAAGGTATAGTGTTTAAGAGAAAATTCTGGTATTATTAAGGAAATGTGGAAACAAATACATAGAAACTGTTTCTTCCAATAGTGTTTTGTGTACTAAATTCATTAGCTGTTATAGTGCAAAATGAAATCATGAACCTATGAAAACCAGTAAAAGCATCAATTTTGTGTGTGACGATCTTGGATAATTCTAGTATAACGCTGTGTAAAACTCTACAAACATTAATCAGAAATTAGTAATTTGGAGTAATTTAAATAACAAGCAACAAAAAGGGACTTATCTATTGTTTAATGAAAGAGTTTTGTGTGTGACATGGTAAAAGTGAATTGTTAGTGGATGGAAAGGCACAATATTCAGTGATGGTGACCAGAGAGGGCAGGGGAGAGAAGTGTCAACTGAGCTCAGCTCAGAAGATGGGGAGCAAAAGAAAATTGATTTTGCTCCTATATTCAACATTAAGACAAATCCCACAAAATTTCAAGACAGCGACAAAGAATTAGTTTGCAGTTTTTGAGGATAATGACAAAGGAATTATCTTTTAAGTGCTCTTATTTAAATATAATACGTTTATTTAGCCGTCAAGGGCTATGAAATGACACTGTCTCTAAAAAAGAGGAAGCTGAACAAAACCATTTATGGGAAGATAATTTTGTAATACATGTTCCCATGCTAATGCTTCTGAAAACTAACTACAAATGTATGAAATATGATCATGTCACTGTTAGAATTGCATAAAGTTTTCTATTAGTTCATCTGGAAGAAGTAGAAAGCAACCCTGCACCAGAAAATTTCTGCATGCCGGATGATACAGGAGAAAAGGATTCTCCACTCTCCAACATTCTCTGGCAATATAGAGAATAATCATTTGCTGCCCTATGAGAAAAGGGAATGTGTTGTTCAGCACATTGCAGAACAACAGAAGTTATTATTCAGCACATTTTAACAAAATCATTACATCACCTTCAAGTTAACCATTAAATAAGAGGAAGCAAAAAAAAAGAAAATTATTTTGCTTGGCCCTCTGGCTTTGAAGCTGCTTATTTTGAGCAACAAAAACACCTAGTGAGGATTTTTTATTAATTGCTGGATTAAAGACAAGCTGGGACCAGAAACCAAACTCAATTCTAACATTTCTATGTGCCCTGCTTTATAAAATGCAATCTGCAGGATTCACATTTTTGACTTCACGACAGTGTGCTCAGAGGACAGATCACCAGACTGATTTGTTTTCTGTAATGAAATGTGGCTATGAACTCTCCAAACTGAGAAAAAGATAGAACACAGATCTCTTATTTGACAAGTGTCTCAAGAGTTTTATCATAGCCTGATGGTTTCTTCTTTCATTTCTACTTCATATTCAAAGATTAAATCCTATACCTGTCTTTTAACCATAATGAGAGCAAACCTCAGGAAAGGATCCCAGGAGTATTTCCCTCCTAACAACATTTGCTGAGATAGCTACAGGCATGACAAGGACATGAGTTCAGTGCTATCCCTCTTGTTACTGCTTTCAGTTGACTAACTTCCTGAATCCCTCTGCTGTACAAGAGTTCTAATAGATTAACCTTATCATAGAATCAGAGAATGTTTTGGGTTGGAAGGGACATTAAAATTCTAGATTCTTCCCCTCTGCTATGGGCAGGGACACCTTCCTTTAGACCAGGTTGCTCAGAACTCCATCCAGCCTGGCCTTGAACACTTCTGGGGATGGGATGACACAAATTCTTGGACAGCCTGTTCTGGTGCCTCATCACCCTCACTGTGAAGAACTTCTTAATAACTAATCCAAATTTCTTCCTATTTGAAATAATTTTCCTTGTCCTGTCACTGCATGTAAAAGGCCCATCTCTGTCTTCCTCATGGGCCCCCTTCAGTTACTGGAAGGCCACAGTTTGGTCACTCTGAAGCCTTCTCTTTTCCAGGCTGAACAAACCCTATTCTACCAGACTTTTCTAATAAGAGAGGTGCTCCATCCCTCTAATCATCTTGGTGGCCTCCTCTCACTTCATCACGCTGATGTCCTTCCTGTACAGGGAGCCCTAAAACCTTTCAACAACACAGCCTTAACTTCTCCTAACTTCCTTTGGTAACTGTAATCAGGGAAGGTGGTGATCAGGTTGTAATGGTTTCTCCATCCCTCAGGCACTACATACACCAATATTACTGATCTTCCATAAAGTTTTTTTTTAAAAAAAACACAAAAACAAAAAAACCAACAAAAAACCACCACCACCACCACCACCACAAAAACCCCTTTTCACCTTATATCCCTTCTATTTTGCAACATTTCTTACTGGTCATTATGCATCTCTATTTACAAGTTATACTCTTAACTAGAACTGTAGAGATAACTCTATACTTCTTTCTTCTACTCTTAAAATTTTAATTTTGCAAAATTTAAGCATACCAAGATCAAAATTATTATTTTTTTTTCCCTAGCAGTCTTATATCAGCAGAAGAGCTTGTTTAACATTAGAAACATAATTTCCACATGCAATAATTGTGTGGGTCAGTCCATTAGTATAATTTATTTAACAAGTCATTATTCTATCCTGACTCTAAATGACAATCTATTCCTGTAAGTATTTTCCTAATGATTTCAGTTAAGGATTATTACCCCTCTTCTCCCTAAAGCATTCAGTTGGAGTTCTCAAGGGCCATGGTATTGATATTCTATAGCTGTGAAAGGCAGAAACAAGCAATTATCCAAGTCCAAAAATTTAATGATACTCAGGTGGATTTGAAACCACAACATGATTTGCCCATTTACGTTAGAGGTCTACGTGCTGTAGTTTCCATGCTTTAGAAAACAATGTTTTAGGCTTTTTGTTCAAATTACATTATTTTCATTTTTATATTTTTACTGCTTGCACCAAAAATTTTTTGTCACTTTCTCAGTATACCTCCCTACTCTATGGAGTACTGTGCTACTTTAAACTCCTGTGCTACTTTCTCATCTAATTCCAGGGCCCTCAGAGATTTAGAATGTGCTTGATTATTTAAACCATTAGCAATTTTTCAGCACTGCTTAGGGATGGTTTTATTTTAAACTGACAAATTGCTTATCACTTGGCATCAGTGCTAAAAACAAAACCAAAATGCTGTAATTTCTCCTCATAAAATAAAAAAAAAAATAAATGCATAAATGTAGAATTCAGAAGTTAACAGTAATTAAGTCGAGCTTTGTTTAGATGAATGTTTCCTGATTGCAGCAAAGAGGTGATATCAACATTTGGAATTTTATGAAGGGTAGAAAGTCACTTTGCTTTTTGTTATGGAAAGTACACACATGTAGACAATTTATAAGGCATTTAGTTTGAGGGGGACCCATGATGTTTCAAGGCTGCCTAAAATCTGAGATTTCTTTTTTTGAATAAAAAGTCTTATTTGTGTAAAAGGAGTGGATTTAAAGTATGTTTGTTTAACCCCACTGTTAAAAAAAATGCAGCTGTGAGTGAGAGGATCTTGAATGAAAAATTGCAAGGATGGATGGCACCTGGGACTATCAGACTTGATATCTACTCACACACCATACAGTTATATCCCTCAAGCAATAGCTTTGGACATTCAGTCAAGTTGAAGACAAAGCACTGAGGGTTATTTTGGCTGTCAGCTTTAAATAACAGCCAACTCCCTGCTCCCTTTCTGTTTAGCATATGCTTCACAAACAAGGAGGATCACACTGTTACAAAATGTTAGGCTGTAGTGATGGGCATAATGACCTTTATAGTGTGTCACATCCTGCAGAAAGGTATCTGTGGTGATAGGTTAGATTGTATTTTCCTTTCTGACCGTGCCACGTTATGCAGGAGCCTTTGGGTTTTTCTTACAATTGCTGAGATTGCCTGGGAAGTTGGATTCCCATTTACAAGCAGTCTTGGTTTTTTAATTCTAATTATCAGCAATATATTGGAGTTTATACTTCATGTGCTGCCCTGTAGGTTCCTCCAAGTATCAAGTATTTTGTTGATTATATAACTGTTGGCATCTGTTATGCAAGATATACTTTTGGATACTACATTATTACATGCACCGTTATTATATAAAAGCACAGGCTTTTCTCCATGCATTTACCACTAATTTTATGTGGTGCAGTATGTTTTCTAGGAGCTCTAGTTTTCTAGAAAGGCTTTGGACAGAACATCATGTTAAACACAGAAACCTCAATTTATGAGTAAAATACTTCAAAGTATTCAATTCGCTCTTGGAGTGTAGAAAATTCTAGATTTCATATAACACATGACAGTCTGTACTTATCTTATATGTTAACACATAGCTTTTATATTTACAGAGTTTTCTAACATGAGGAATATCTTTACCCAACTTATAGTACCCACTGGAATTAAAAAAACAACAACAACAACAACAAAAAAAAAAAAACCCACAAAAAAAACAAAACAAAACAAACAAACAAAAAAAACCCAACAACAACAAAAAAACCCCCACCCAAACCCTTGAATGAGGTAAGCAATTGGTTTAAATATTTCAGAGATTAAATAAGAAGACAAATTAAAGGGAACATAGGGTTTATGTCCTCCGATAGTATAAGAGAATTCTGGGGTTTGATAGCTCTTAAAGTATCTTCACAGATCTTTTTCTACCACCTCCTTTTCCTTTTTGCTGTCAGGGCATAATCCTGAGCAACCTGACCTGTCATTATCCCTACTTGGAGCCGGGGGTGGAACAGAACTCAGAAAACCTCTCTGTCCCTATTGCCACAGCAGAAAAAAATTCCTGGCAGTTTTTCTAGGGCATTTGCTTGGTGTTTTAAAAATTACAAGCTGCTCATCTGTAATGCTCTCAGTATAAACAGTGAATTCTTAGAGCTATAACATTTTAGCTGTATTGAATGCAGTTTCTTTTAACATTTCAGCAGTTTTCCAAAACGGCTTAGAGAACTGCTTAGAGATCACCAGCCAGCCCCACTCCCCCTGATAGCACTACACCCTAAAGGGAGGTTCTGTGCATTTGGCCGCCTTCTGCCATCCTCATGGCAAGTTGTAATTCCTCAAGTAGTCTCTCACCTCCCTACTATACATTAGTGTATTGTATCATAATAATTAGGCACTTTTGAGTTGAATATAGGAGACCCAGCTTTGCTGTAGTGCAATATATTTGACTGAACTTGCTCTTCTACTTCCCACATTTTCACCAGGTCAGACATGCTCCCTGCATATTGATAGGCTTATTTCAACAAGAAATTATTCTTCAGCTACAAAAAATCTCATCAGTGTGTGCCCCTACAAAAAGTTTCTTTTCCAAGTAGATAAGTTTTTTTTCTTTCTCCCTCTGATGAGGCATTTGATTTTTTTACAACAAACTGATACTATGTTTAAGAAAAGAAAATAAGCATATTTCATAGGACTCACTCTTTTACTCCCTGTGAGATGTCAACACTAACTGAAGCAATTGTGGCAATATTTCTTCTGGCTTCTTCAGAGCTTGCTGTGATGCACTTCATCCAAATCTGCGTCCATATTCCAATTTATTCACCTTTTCTTTCACATTTCTGCTTCAAATGTCACTTTTTCCCCCCTTTAACTATTAGATTACATACCGCTAAATTGAGAAATAGCCTTAATCAGGACATTTCCCAAGGAATGGAATTAAACCTAATGATACTTATCAGCAAGAACTGCAGCTTAATTGGGATGGTAATTTGCTTAACTGGGATGCCTGTAGGTTATTTACTGTAATCAGATAAGGACATCTGATCCTTATTTTCCCAAGAAGGTTATCAAAAGTGTTAGTTCTAGAAAGATGCTGTAATTATATCTATGTAATATTTCAAGAGTGATCCCTCATTGTAGTTGTTCAGCTGTTCGCAGCTGCATTGTATCTTTATTCACGATACAGGCTGTAGCACAGATATCCTTCTTTCAGGCATAGGGGCCAAGGAAATTACATCCTAAGTGTTCCCTAACCCTTAGGGCAGAACATAGCAGCTCATGTTATGAATGAACTGGGAACTCACTTATTCATCACAGCAAGATCACATAACCAGGATTGGACTCATGAAATAATGGCTAATAACCACTACAGAGTAACCAATGCCAGCAAAAAGTTGTTCTTGTAAGGCTCTTGAAGGTGTACACATGCAAGAAGAACTTGTGCACAGTGATTTTATATGCAAATGCTCTCTCTGAACTATTTAGGAGGCTACACCCTCTGGGATGGCTATATTAAAAGAGTGTTCAGGAAAGTGTTTCAATATGATACTTTATTTCACTATGTTTTAGCTCACCTGGTCAAAGATAACAAAAGTTGAACTGCTGACAACACAATAGAATTTTCAGCTCCTTAATGAGACAATAGTTTTGACATGGGTAGGGAAACACATTCTTCAAACTCAAAATAACACTTTTCTAATTATACTCCATCACAGCATTATGCAGATGAAAGTATTCAGACTCTCAGTACTAGACATAATGGAACCAATCATGCAAAGCATCACTTTCAAAACAGAGGTTGTTACAATTAGGACTAAAACTGACAAAAACCACCCCCTGATTATTTTTTTTTCTTTTTCATTATTAACAATTTTCCTTCAAGTTGTGTGCAGCAGAGCTTTACATTATAGCTAATGGACAATCCATTTTTGACTGTTCTCTTCCTGAAATTCACTGTTACTCTTTTCACTTAGTTGAGTATCATGATTTGCTTGAAGGTCAGGAGTTTACTCCATGTAAGCCATCAAAGATCATAGAAAGCAATTAGTCTTTATTTTCCTTTTCATTCTCCATTGGACATTTCTGCTTTCTGCTTCATTGTACTGGGCTCTGCTGAGCCCAAGAACCATTTTCAGACCTCTGAAATTTTGGTAAAAAAGAAAATATTAAAATCGGAATATTTCCATAAAGCTACCTTTCTTGCTCTTCATTTTTTTTGCAGATACTGATGTAGAAAGGAACCTTTTCAAATTCATTAATTCACAATAATCTGCATGATCACTACAGTTTCTTGGATAAGGGAAAGATAACATTAAATTATAAGAGTGGTCCAATAGCTATTTTGCAGCTTCTCAGATTGTTTTCACTCAGTGATCCCATCCCAGAAATAACTCACAGAGTTTATATGTTCATTGCAGGACCTTATTAACAGACAAAAACCAAGCAAGATGATACATAAATATGCAGTGAACTTCAAAGAAGCATTTATATACTCAATCATACAGATATTCTTTCTAGTCCTACTCCTGCTGACATCATTTGAGGTAATATTCTCCACCTGACTCATTTTTCCCAAATAAAACAAAGTATTTCTGTTTAACAGTTCCATTTTATCAATATATTTTGACTTAGATTTCTAGGACAGTTGAATAAAGAACGACTTCAAGCTATTTTGGCATGCTTTGAGAGATTGATCAAGCTTTTGAAATGGCTCTGTATAGCAGGGGTCATAATGAGCCCTTTTAGCAGCCTCCAGGGACACTCTACTACATGCAGCAATACTGTGCATCTTCTACAGAATATTCCTAGACATCAATCTTTTGACAGATATTTGTAAAAACCCACAGCTTTTCAAGGCAGCATGCAGACTGTTCCCTGACCCAGATCCATTAGTGTGTGTTAGACTGGTGATGATGACAAAGGCTGTAAAGTTCTGGCAGCTCTTTTCCAGGAGTTTAATGCTGCTGACACTATTGGAGCTGACTTGAATTCCATGTTCCTGTGTCAGAGCTCTGCTCTTGCCCTTTGCAAAGTCTCCGTGATCCTACTGTCATATTAATGTTTCCAGACATGAACATGAGTAGTCTGTAAAATCTAAAGTGGAAATATGTATATACAGTGAGTGGTATAGCCACATGAAAAAACCAGTGAGTTCTTTTGACCTAACTAAACTTGTCTCACCTTTGAATTCTCTGTGGGAGCCATTGGAACCACATACACAGAGGTTGGATACTTCTTGCTCTGTACTGTAATCAGCCATCCTTCTTAACTAGTAGCAACATCCTATTCACAGTAATTCTATTTAAGACTTTTTCAGTGTCCCTCCAATGTGTAATCTACATGAAGAGACAAATATTATTTCTTGATCCAAGATCTTTTGATCTCTTTATTCCCAGAAGCATGAGAGTATGATGATGAATGAAATTATCTTTGCTTTCATTTTTTTTCTACTCAATATTCATTATCTGACGTTTACATTCAAGAAAGTATATCAAGACCTCACTGTTCCTTTCCCAAAAAATATGAGTTAAAATAGCTTTGTGGCTTTTCTTTCTGCGAAAGAAAAAACAAAATATTTTCCTATTATGAGTTTAGACAACTTGTAGCTACTTAAATAAGAGGTATTTCTAGAGAATACTTTAAAATATTTTTTCCAGCTATAAAGATTTTATTTACAGCTGGCTTTGCACTTAAGTGATCTTGAATTTACACATAAATAAAAACAGTCTTCAAGACTAAAATCTTCAAGCCATTAAATCCTTGCACATTTAAAGTATTAGGATGCATAATCTTCCTGTGACCTTGATGCAGAACTAAATTACTAGCTAGTGAAACAATAAAGACATCATATTTAATTCCGCAAGTAGGAATATCTTTCATTTTCAGTACAGAAGTGTAGGATTTATCAAAGTACAGGATTTATCAATCCATCTGAATAAATAACTTGCCCTTGAAAAATAGTGTAAAACTGTGATACTTTAGGACATTTTAAAAAATCCTGATTTCATGCCAAATTTGCAAATAAATTTGGCTTAAAAAATCTGTTCTTTCATCCAAGCAAACATTTCATTTGGAAATAAAGATTAAATTAATTTAAAAAGAAAAACACGTAGAAAATTCCAAAAGACAAAATCAAATGGTTTACAGTGAATGTCATTTTGACCCAACTTAACCCTAAGATGTTGGAATGACAAACTATTTTGTATTTTTAAAAACTCTTAGTTCTGGCTTAACAAGAAGCTATGCATTAATCTTTCTTTGGTTGTTTTTGTTTGGTTTGGTTTTGTTAATACATAACATATCATTGAGCTAGGAGACAGGACAGTATTTTTAATAAAGGAAGGATGTCCAAAAGTCCCTAATTTCTCTTATCATTTAGCTCTATCATAGATATTTTATTTTTTGCTTTTTAATTTTGAACAAGCCAAAATAAACAGGAAGACAATAAATATAGTGGTCTCACAGCAATTTTTGTCCAACATAAAATATGGGTAACAGTTTGGGGTTTTTCGCCTCTCAAAAATTAAATTACAAAATCCCAGGAATACTGAGTGCATGCATATAATTCATGCAGTCCTATAGGGAAAATATATAGGGAAAATCACAGTTAAATAAAGTTTTCCTTTACTTTTTTGTAAAGTGTCTCCCACTTTCAGCATACTTTGTTCTAGTTACTTACTGAAAGTCGTGCACATAGGGATTATTCAGTGGGTCTTAAACAGTTTACAGTGACTCTTAAACCAATTTGTTTACTTTCTAAACTAAACAAACCCTCATTTTCAATTAAGGAAAATTTGAGTTTTCCTTAATTCACCAGAATGTGATTTGCAATAGTTTAGGAGCTGTCACGCTAACCTTTGAGCTATGCTAGCAGTCAATACAGTGAGATAATCTAGAGGGGTTCTGAAAGCTGGAAAGCTGCTGTAAGGAACAACTTTTCTCACCTAAGTTATTCCCAGTACAAATCAGCCTTTACATAGTAATTCAGTGCATACTGAGGAGACAAGCCTCACTTAAATAATTAGCAATGATCTAAACACAAACTGAGATACAATTACTAATTTATTACTCATTAATATTTAATAATGTCTTAATTATAATTGAGGTAAATTATTTTTCATTGAATATCACACAGGCTTGTAAAGTTCAGGCATTTGTCTTTGAGCTCTTATGCTAATATCCTTTCAACTATGCATACTCCTTTGCTTATACCTGAGATTGTTCTGAAGACATATCCTCATCCAGTTCAGAAGTAACTATTATAAAATGCATAACTGAGTCATGAAAATGTACTTATTTTCTGTAAGCCCCACACTGTAAGCTGGTGTTCACTGATTTGCCTCTGCGTCTGTGTGTATTATTAAGATGTGGTGATGTTATGCTGGGCTGAGCAGCTCAGAAACCCTCCCTAGGGAAACTGAGTCAACATTAAAGGAGGAAAACCATAATCATACATTTTCCTTAGACAGCATTCCTAACTACACAAAATAAGATATTAATGTTATTAAAATCACAGTGTAGTAGCTCACCTAAATGCTTCACCTAAAAAATCACTTACCATAACTAAACCCACATCTCAGTAATGTCTCCTTTTTGCAACTGCATTTGCATCTGTTTGCAATTCCTAACGTGTGGGCCTACGATGATCACGCTCCAAAGTAGTACCTTGACAATCCGAGCTGTCATTAAGGTCAAGCAATGTTTTTCTTTTGACCTTCTAAATCAGCCCTTGGAAAGCTGACAATTATATGTTTTATTAGTTACTGCAAACCTCATCTGACACACCCATTTCTATCTGATTAAATTAACCTTTTTAAATCCTGATAAGCATAATTAGTTTGTTAAGATTTTTGCAATATACAACTGCATTTTAATATCTGCGTGATCAAAAGGGGACATTCTACACAAAACACGTTCTTTCAATATATAAATGAATTAATTTCATGATTTAGCTCCCTTTATAAGATTGAAATATTTGAACACTAGAATTCCTACTAAACAGAATTTTAACTTGAAGTGGTTTCTCAGTAGTAGTTCTCTTTTCAGCTGTCACTCTTGAAATAATGTAGTAGTGTAAACTCTTTTTGTTGCACTACTAAAAATAAACAACTACAGACCAAAAAAACCCCTTCAAACTATGTGATGTTTATCCTTTTTACCCTTTAAATAAATTTGTTTTGGTAATAACAAAAAATGCAAAATTAAATCCTTACTCCCTCAAACCTTGGAAAACATATCATTTCTTTTGTTTAGTGCTTTCTTTTGAGAAGAACTTTTATGCTGATTATGTAAGCAAATGAACTTTAGGACATGGAACTTTTAGGACATAAAATGAAAATAATGTATTATCAAAAATTTGTTTATTATAATCATAACAAGATAAAATACAGCAAGCCCATGAAAGCTTCCTTTGGCTTTATTTCTGGAAATTTTCCATAGGCAGAGCCATAAAAAGAAGCTATAGGTCTAGATTTTTTTCAGTTTTTTAAGGTGGGCTTTTTTGCTTCTGGTAGGTCAGGAGTCTTGTGGAAACAAAAACTTTTTTTTTAAATGTTCAAGTTGCTAGTGGCCTAAAATTCAGCTAAATGTTAATTAAATCAAATAAAATTATCATCTTCCAAATTAAACTTTATGTAATGAACATACTTTACTCTGCTAATAGAGAAAACTTTAAAATGTGCTTCTCTTACACCTCAGTAGTTGATAGGTGCAATAGGTAAGGAAACAATTTTTCTACTAAAACTGGCTTTGAGATATACAGTACTTGCCTGGAAACCTGAACCAAAATGATACATACCTGAGAGACTATAGTCATAGAAATGCTCAGGCCAGTTTTTTCTGGCTTTTAATCTCTCTGAGGGACAAAAATGTAGACTAATTAAACCAATTTTAAATTACTTTTCACTCATGATATTAACCTCCTTTCCTACACAGATACAAATCTCTCATAGGCATATAGAGGACCATTAACCTTCTGAAAAAATGTTTCCCAATAACTGAAGAACAAATTTAAAAAGTCAAAACTCTGCCCAATTTTCTGACTGATACTAGAAAACAGCCTTGAGTTCAGGATAACCTGATCTCTTTCAGAGCCTAGAAGGCAGGAAAGAGCTCTGACAAGGACAGCTCTAAATAACAAAGTCGATGGAGGATAGATCCTTCAAAATGGGAGCAAATCAATTACAAAGTAATCCATTCCTAGGATAAAACATTACGGTGTTATTACTTCAGATTATAAAAAAAGTCATGAGCTTTTTTTATTTCTAACAAAGACTAAGACCAGGCTGTAGGTGTTGCGTGGGTTTTTTGTTTGTTTGTTTTTGGTTTGGTTTGTTTTTGTTTTTGTTTTTGTTTTTGTTTTTGTTTTTGTTTTTGTTTTTGTTTTTGTTTTTGTTTTTGTTTTTGTTTTTGTTTTTGTTTTTGTTTTTGTTTTTGTTTTTGTTTTTGTTTTTGCTTGTTTGTTTGTTTCTTTGTTTGTTTGTTTGTTTTCTTTCTTTTTTCCCCTAAGGGACATAAAGTCAGTCTCAAGCTGCTCCAGCTTGGAACTCCTGACAATATGAAAAACATATTCCTATCCAGGGACACAAGTCAGTGGGCTGGGAATTACATTCTAGGATCAGTCCCAGTTAAACCATCTTAGAAAGCAAGATTACATGCAACCTTGGAGTTTCTTTAGGCAAACAATGAAAGTAAATAAAAATGTTTTCAGTTTTGATTATTTTCTCACAAGTCTGATGAACAAGAAAATGCAGATTATGCATCAGCTCATATCAGAATACTTCCTCTTTAGGTAACTCTTAACCTTAGTATGAGAAAATAAACATCATGTTTTCTACAAGAGTTAACCAAATGTTCAACTATAATATTAGTAGTTTTGTTATGTAAAGTTTTATGGATAATTGCCATCCGTATAAAATTAAAACTTCATCAAATATGTTGTGCTTGGCTGCATTCCTAAAAGCATTAAAAATAGTTAATTTCAGAATCTCAGAGACCACAAACAGTAAAAAGTAATTAGAGACTTTAATATTACTTTGGCTAGAGCATAAAGAAAACCTAATAATAGGTTCCTATTAGTTTTTGTTTTGCATGGCACATACCCACACAAACACCCACACAAAGCAAAACCTTGTTTAGTGCAGGTTTAACCACTACCAGACCTAGTCAGCACTTCAAGAAATTTTTGTTTTGTGAAGCTCCTCAGAAATATTTTCATACTTAGATATCACTTGAAAATGCATATGACCTCTGGTGAACTACATTTCAGTCAGCTTAGCACTGTAATTTTTGTTATAGGGATAGCACTTTTGACAGGAGGATCTTCTCCTCTGGACAAGTGTACACTGCATTTGCCTCATCTTGTGACTTAAACCATTGGTGTTTTAGCTGCTGGCACAGAGAATAACACCATCATCATCAAATGAGTAGTAGGTGTCTAGAGAATTGTGTCCCAATCACTAATAAACAAAGGAGACACCTAAAATATTCATGTAGAAAAGTTATGGGCTGTAGAAGTCTAAAAAGCATACACTAAAAAGAAAAATTAAATCTAACAGTATGCTTGACTGGTCACCTCTGAAAAGAAGGTCCTGCAAGAAAAACAGATTGTAAATTTTTTCTTATATAAGTCTCATTGCTGTTAAGTACTCAGATTAAAATCCATTGCTGCGCTGAAAACATTATAACCTTTCTTATACAGTGTTTATCAAACTCAAACTCATAATGATTCTCTTCTTTATAAGCAAATGTTACAGTAAAATGCAGAAATAAGGATGAGTATAGATTTGCCCTTAAGCAGTCCTGACTGTAGGCAGATACAAAAGTGTGAAAAGAATCTACTTTACCCTCTGTCAGAATATGCTTATGATATAAATGTTATTAAATTTAAAGGTACTTTAAATATAATAACATTACATGGTTTTAATTATTAAAATATAATATTAATATTAAAAGATTAAATAAAAATTATCCAAGTATACTTAACGTACCAGCTAGAAATATGCATAGTCTACTATATATATGTATCAATCTCCATGATTGATACCATCAATCATAAAATTTTATATAAGGTAATTCTCTAACGTGTTAATTCTATCTAATGAAGTTGTCATTCAAAATTATTTTAAGAAACATATATAAAATCATCGCAAAGAAGCCTCCCACTAGTTTTGGATCAGGGACCCTGCGGCTTCATTTGGTACTGTTAATAATATACCCATAAAAATAAGAATAAAAAATGAGAACTTTTGTAAGATTTTCAGAACTAAAATTTCTGAAAAGAAAACCTTTTCCTTCATCAGCTCCTGGTAGAGCACGGTTTCCACTACTTCCCGTTTATAGAGTTTTATCCCACTTCCTTCTCAGTCCTAATTTCAGTTGCTCATCACACACATGTTTAGCTCCATGACTAAGACATTTCTGGGTTCAACATGCATGCAAATTATTATATACAGAATATTATATTGTAGTAGCACTAAATTGCAAAATCATATCTTCAGAAGTTGTTTAATACCAGAAGGTTTCAAGAGTACCCAAAAACTGGAAAATGTGGGTAGAGATACAGTTTAGATATAGTACAAAAATTATTTAAAGGGTGACTGGGAAATTGTGTTTTATTACTGACTATCCTTATAAACTCCTCAACTTTCCACTATTTTTACTGCCAGAAATTCAATCAATTAGTTCTAGAAATAGCTGACACATACCACCATCACTGAAAGCAATGCAGCAGTTGAGTAGTCGAGCACACCTATGTTCTACTTTTTCTTTGTTCTTCTCATTCCTGCAAATCTACTAATCCACGTAATGCTTTACACAGCGCTTAGGAAGTGAATGGGGCTGAAATTACCTCACCTCTGCTACATTTTAAAATTATTCCAAGAGAGGAATCCTTTCAATGCCCCAAAAGTCACTTATGACTCATTGGGGTAGAAAGCAAGAGTGGCACCTGAACAAGATCCCAGGTTTATCTAGTGGGAACAAGAAGAGCAAGGAATCCAATATGCTAACTTCTGCTGCAAAGATGAAAAAATGTCACAATTCTTTTGTATCTCAGATCTGCACACTTCATCTCCTCATGCCTGGCAAAGGTCTGCTGATCACTGCCCTTGAGTTCTTCCTGGAGCTCACAGTGGTGAGCAGCACAGCTTCAAAGGGAGATGTAGAGGCTCCCCTCATAATGGTGCATTCTTCATGACCAACATGTTCTCCAGAGAAGTGAGAAATCATTTGGGATTACTTCAGGACAGAAGTAAATAACTAGCTGGGATGCCAATGTTCCAAGTAGTGGGACCCCTACCGTTAATTGTATAAAAAAACCAGCACCTTTTCCTCTGGTTTTTGAGCTTAGACATTCACATTCAGATGGAGGTTAAGGGCTTCTAAATTTCACATATTGTCTTCTGAAGCCCCATCTTGGGCAGCTTGTAGCATATCACAGCTTTCCAGACTGAATTAGTTGGGCCAGGGAAACCAAGCTTAACAGAACAGAGGCCTGATGGAGGAAATAGGATTGGCTGTCACTGCTTAAAATGCCAGACTTTTTCCATGGGCAATTCTGATTTGCCTGATGAATCAGGTATTATTAATTGAGCAAGGGAAGGAGATAAGTTATTGTAGTATCACAGTCAGTCTGTGAGTTGATGAGAATTGGGGTTGCTTAATTCCTAACATGATAAAGACTTAAAAAGTTAATGTGCAGCTTGTACTGAATAATAACAGGAAAATATTATAATGAATAGTTAATCATCACATAATTAAATTTTCAGGATACAAGGGCTACTAAGCAATTAAGCAAATATTCAGTACTTAAGGGCATAATTAAAGGGCCTTCCTGCTTCCTGCATATAACATAATTTCAAAAACTTCACATTTCTCATGATCATTTCTACCAGGAAATACCTGTGAGGCAGAGAACAGATTATGCAGCAACATTTCATTGTTTCCTCAAACTGCCACAATTGAAAATAATGTTATAAACAATCTACTTAATAATCATTCATAAAAGCAATTGCTTGCTAAGTCTATCATATTAAGGGTCTTTGCATTATAAAGAGGTTGCTGAAATAATAGAATGTGATCTTTACAACAGTTTGATACCTGTGAATGATTCATCATACCCTTCCATCTGTAGCTAATAAAATCTAACTGGCACTCGACTTTTGAACCTGTTAGCTGTAGAATTTATATGATGAAGTGTTATGAGACCAGATGTTGTCTAAGAACAACAAATATGTATTTGAGGAAAAAAGTCAAGATTTATAGATCAAAGGGGTGTTTTTAATCTAGCATTATTTATTAGAATAAATTCTGGTTTAGAAATCCACATAAACACTCTTGGGATTCAGAACACTAAAGTCAATTTCCAGCTTTTGATTTTCAGTAGTATTAGTAAAATTAACAGAAAAAGACATTTCAAATTGATTCAGTATAAATATATCAGTTGATTCACACTCACACTTTCCTTCATCAATTTATCCTGCTGTTTGAAACATTCTTGCCATCATGGGATCATAAACTGCTAGAAGCAACTCGAGACTTTTGCAAGAATTCAAAAAAAGCAACAACCTCCAATTCTGTAGTATCTTCTGTGTAGCTCTGTTTGTAGAAGCCTTATTAAACTGGTTGAGTACAATGCTATGACAGAGGTATTGGCTACTCTGGTTTACATTAGAGACTCCTTATTATTCCATTGGTCTCTACAACAATAACATCTTTTACATTTCTCTTATCTTGCCACCCAACCAACCTTCTGTACATTCTCTGAAATATATGCATAAAATCTTCCTCAATTCTACAGACCTGGGAATAATTAAAAATCTACTGTGGTTATGCTCTTTTTTTTATGTGCTATCTTTAAAAGAATCATTTAACTGTATCATGTCAGGAAACGATGGCTAACTGAGAAAATGCAGGAATAAAGGCACCAGATTTTCACCGTTACTTTGTTCTATTTATGACTGACATATTGATGGATGTTTCTTTGTGTTTCCTCCTGGAAGGCAGGTAGGGCATGATTATTCTAATTTTAATGTGTGAAGCGGAAAATGAAAAGTCACACAAAGAAGTTCTTCATTATTCCTCGTCAAATTCTTATTAACTGACTCATCAGATTACTTTGCTATTTATCCTACCAGAACATTTTATTTGGATGTCAGGAAAATCATATCTAAATCCCAGTCTACACTTTCTTACGGAGAATTGGTTGCACAGTTCTTCCCACCTACTCATAGTCTACTGCAAATCTCAAAAAAATCCCAAAACAACACAACAACAAAACAAAACAAAACCACAAAAAACCCAAACAAGCAAAAAACAAACAAACAACAAAAAAACCTACTCCAAAAAAAGCCACCTCCACACTCCAGAAACCTCTATAATAGCAAGATTGTAAATCTGTTAGTGCTTTCCTGTCTCTCACTTTCTCTCTGGTTAAACACTCATGTCATCACTAGTATACACCATCTCATCTCTGCATGGAGACAGATGCCAAGATCTAAGCTGCTGAGACAGCAGTGGCTTTAAAATAAGCCAGGCAAAAACCAAATAAAAAGAGGTTAAACTTTTCTGGGGCTGATCTCCAAGTTCAAATCAGTGCAAAGTTCACATGCATTGGTGTTCAGTGTCAAGAAGAGAATTTAGCAGCAGACAGAAGCAATGTTATTGACATAAATTGATTTCATTTTAAATCTTTCTTAGGATCTTCTACAGTATACATTAGCATTTAACAGTCTACCACTGTTTTTATGAACAGAATGCTAATGTGACAGCACACCTACCTTCACTCCATAATTTTCTGCATAAAAATCCTTACAAAGCAGAATAAATTTTATAGCAATGCAGCATTTGAAAATTTCTTGGAGGAGTTCTATTCAAAACTTATTACAAAAATTACTTGCTTACTCAAAACCAGCACAAGCATATTGATTTCATGGAGGTGCTCTTCATTAGTCAGCTGGACATCTTTCTGTCAGGACACAAAAACACTTTAAACAGCACATTTTCTGGGAAATTTTCGCTTCTTCAGAAAATGTCCTGTTGGTGTTATCCAAGTAATCTATGGACTTTAGGCTTTCGGCTATTCTGAACAACTTGGCTAAAAATTTGAGATCAATATTTTGAAGACAGTAAAATTAGGGGCCTCTTTTCATCCAATATTTCTTGAACCTCACTTTCCTAGCATCTCTCTCAGGTCATTCATTTCCCAGGAGCCCACACATACTCCTAGATATATTTTTCTTGAGCCTATAAATTCTGAAACTGTACAGCTTATGGGGAACTGTGTGTGCTTCGAATCCTGGTTTTATAACAGCTAGTTCAGTTAAGAATTAAAAAATAAATGTACTGTAATCTTTTCTGAATACCTTTAAAATCTACAGTGGAACACAACATATGGTCAAATCTTGCAGAAAGCCACATACATGATCTATTGGACTCCAGTATCAAATAGGAACCTTAGAAGGGTTTTTTCTGCCTATGAGAACCCTATTCTATAATTACAAAATAAAAGCAAGAAGAAAGAAGAATATTTGTGTCATTTATATGTAGGAACCTATTGTAGTATGTAAAAATGTCTCAGTCCCTTTTACAGTCCATTGGAGGTAAAAAAAAAAAAAAAAAAAAGTGTGATATTACAAGGAGTGCGATATTACAAATTGTTCTTTTGATATTCCTCTTTATCTGTCATTCATTTTTCCTGACAATAAAGAATCTATAAAATAGTAACCTAAATGAGTGATATGGATACTCCCAAAAATTCATTTTCATGGATGCATATTTTGTCGTTTGAAGAACCTGATTTCTGTATTTAAATGAAAACAAACATTAAACCTTTATATACTTTGTAAACCCTTCATTTTTTTTAGTCAGTCTTAGTTATACACTTAAACATCAAAATATTCATGATTTTGCGCAATATTCAACATTGCTGATACTGAGTTTTAAAGGATTTTCAAATCTATTGCACACATGAATCTTAAAATCAGTGAAGAGAAGGTAAATTTATATAGGAATGAGATAACACAAGGTGCTTTAAATTCTCCACCACCTGAAGTCTATATACTACAAAAAGAGTAATTTCTAAAGCCCTTCCCAACCACAGTTGCTACCAGAATTCATCATATTTGAAGTAAGCTCATGAACAGGACTGGAATGAAGTGCAAATTATAAACAAATGTGTAAGGATGCCAAAATATTCCTTCCTTTCTTTCGTCTCCCCAGAGAGACCTGGAATGCTGACTGAAGTCACTGTCACTGTTCCAACTATCGGAAGAAGTGTCTGAGTGTTAAGTACCTGAATAATAAGGAAGAAAGAATGCACTATGGTGGTTTTTTCTTTTTTTACCCTTGCTTTTGTATATCACCTTAATGTTGCATAAACACTTTTTTTATTCAATGATCTTCTCATCGAGAAATTCTGAGCTTTTGAGTTGCAAAAGAGCCAGGGGATCCCTCTTCATAGAATTTCATTTGTCTTTGTATCTGCAGCTTTTGGTCTCAGAAATATAGTACCAAAAGTCTGAAATACAAGCATGAGTAATAGCAGCATTAATATACACAAAACATAAACTTCTTTGGCACCTTTGTGAAAAAATGTCAATTGAACAAGACACTATCACTAGTTGCCTTATGATGCAGAGTTCCCTTCTGATTATTCACAATGCTATAAGCAAAATAAACATATGTTCAGAGTATGTTTGGATTTTTTCTCCCAATTATTTCTCCCCCAGCAGTATGACTCTGTTATTGAATTTCTCTCTTTATCGTTCACTCCTGAGTTTCCATCCAAGATATTTGCTAAATATCACTAACACTCTTTTAGACGAAATTGAGAGTTTCCTTTGTAAGAAGTACTGCCCAGCCTTGTCTTATACTGGAGTAAATGTTGAAGGAATTTAATATTTACTTAATGCCAATTTTAATGCTGGCATACACTCTTTTGGAAATATTACCAAAGGATAATTTATCAAATGAAATTTTCAAAGGAAAAGATAATACTTTCTAATCCAGGTTGATAATGTTGTTAGTTTATGATTCTGAAAAAGGTTAATATAATTTATGCCAGACAACAGAGCTTGCTTAGCTTCTTTGATATTACTTTTTGTTTTCAATGATATAACAAAAATGATTAGGTCTACATCATATTCATAAGTCTTCTCACATTAGGGATATAACTACTCAGTAAAACAAAATGTAAATGTAAATGTTTTTTTTTTCTAATTCATATTTGTATAAGTTTGCCTTTCATATTTGCATAAATTTGCTCACTTTAATTATATGTAATGTAGAGTCATGAGTGTGATTATTGGAATATAGATTCTAGTGTGGTACCATTACCAAAAAGACTGTCACAGTCCTTGGATATCTGAATAAAGGAAATATTAATTAAGCATGGTTCAGTTATTTTTCCATTTATTTTTTGTGGTACTAAGAACATTTTGCAAATGGTTTAAAAAGAGTAATGAAAAAAAATTGGAGGCAGTTCAGAAACAAGGATCCAGAATGATGAATGGACTGTAAAACATGACATTAATACTCATTCAACAAAATTTACCCCCAAAATCTGTGTAGTTTATCACATTGTAATTAAGTAGTTAATTAATCATCCTTGATTTATAGCTTAATGTAATCAGATGAAATGCTTGATAGTGAAAGTTGGGTAGATTCATATCAAGGATTGAAAATACTTTTTTTTGAGTCATGGTAAATTTCTAGTAGAATTTTTAGTGGTTGTTTAACATTTCTGTTAAAAATGATTATTGAGATTTTTGAATTCTTGGGAACTTGTTTTATTCAGTTTGGTTTCCAACTGCAAGATCATTGGGTCTGATAGTAGTGGGCTGAGGTCCTATGAGGTCTGTTTACATTCATGACCATACTACTCTTCTGGACTTCTAGTTTGTGGCTCTGCAGAAAGACTGTGAAATCAGTTCCCTGAGATGTAATTTTACAGCTCTGCTAATGACAAATGACCACAGAAAACTGATGGCTTAGTTTTGTGTTCGCCTTCATATGCAAGCATGCTCTGCTTGAAAATATAACTAGTTTGGATTGCTCATCATAGTTTCTTCTGGGCCTACCACTGTTTTCCCTTGTCAAAGAGAGCTAATCCAGCCTCTTAATTGAATATGCTTGTTACACTACTTGTACTGTTAATCTAAACATCCTCAGGCAGAATCTCAGTATCCTCTTGCACCCTTTTGCTTTTAACAAATAAAAAGATGAATAAAAATAATTTTAAGATTTATTCAGTTCCA
This sequence comes from Hylia prasina, assembly GCA_013397195.1. Classification (NCBI taxonomy): domain Eukaryota; kingdom Metazoa; phylum Chordata; class Aves; order Passeriformes; family Sylviidae; genus Hylia; species Hylia prasina. The sequence goes on from VYXD01006937.1 coordinate 1,020,803, forward strand.
GTTCACTGAATGATAGGAGGTTTTTTTAAGTTTACTGACTTGAATTTTCCACAATATTATAATAAAGGCAATTACAGTCTCTTTGTATAAAATCTGGAGGTTAACATCCGCAATTGGCAGTTACTGAAAGGAGAGAAGAACCCAAAATATGCTTGCAGAGAGAGTTAAGTGGTTCTCTTATATGCAGAGCAAAGAGAAAAAGCCATATATTAAGCAGTTTTAATAATGCAAGCTTCCAGATTTAGAGGCCCACCTCTAAAATACCAAAGTGTGCAGATTTTTTGTAAAATGAAACATTCCAGAATAACAAAGGTGATTTTCATCAAGCATGGAGTTGCAGGCACAAGCAAACTGGGAACCTTGCATCTGATTTAGTACTGAATGAAAGCATTTACTAGGCAGAATTTTTTTTTTTCAGGGATAAGAAGAACTGTCAAATGCAATCAGAAATTGGTTTTTTAAATTGAGAACTGTACAATATTATAATTATCTGAACGAACAGGCAAGCTTGGGCTTGATGAAATTACTGATCAAAAGTAATCTTAGAGGTTTTGAAACCTTGTTCTTATTCTGAAATCTTAGAGATTTATTATTTGAAACTATTATTTTTCTGTATCTGTTTAAGTTCTTGTTCTTTTATTGCCAGAAAAGGTAAAATCAGGTTTTATATATAAAATTCCAAACCATTCCATCCACAAATTTATGTCTAAAAATTATCCTTTTCATTTACTGTCATTTTTCTCTTGTTTTTGGTCTCATAAATGAATGCACAGATATCCCTAATACAATCAAAATTAGAAATCCTATCTGCTGTATTATTTGGGGAAGTAATTTTCTATCTTTTTAACACATTTGCCATCAACAGAGCATGTCTTTTTTTTTTTTTTTGGAGGCAGGGATTCTGCTTCTATGCAAGCACTCTTGCGTATATGTTGGCTTTGGAGAAAAGACAGATAAAAAGTACAATGCTGAAATTGAAGGATTCCTCTCTCCAAGACACCAAAACTCTGCAGTAATCAAGCACCATCATTTATTTCAAAGTGAGTAGTAGGAAGCTGAACTCAGTCCAAGGCACCCTTGGAGGCCATCACCAAGTGCCCCCTGATCTTTAACGTCAGAGCTCTGGAGCTCTGGAAAGCAGATCAGACCTGGATTTCCCACTGCACAACTTCCAATGGACTCCTTCAGTCTTTTTTTCTGCTTCCAGAAACTGCAGAATTCTGTCCTCAGTCTCTTCTCATCCTATACTGTAAGTTAAGTCAGTCATGTTCACAAGCACAGAAAATCTTTCTTTGCATGACAAGGAGAAAAGAACATTATATAAACAAGAAGACAGGCTCTACTAGCACCTCTTCATCTTGGAATATTTCAATACTCAAAAGATAATCACTTGATCTAATCAAAGACTAGTTCTTTTGGAGGTAAGCCTTCATTAAAAAATGTTTGGATACTTTTTTTGTTTTAACCTATCAAAATTCTCTTTAAAGAGTCATAGAAGCATAGGACCTTATAAATTAGCTAGTTCCAGCCATCCTGGATGGATAGGGACACCTTACATTAGACCACGTTGCTCAATGCCCCATCCAACCTGACCTAGAACAGTTCCAGGGATGGGGCATCCACACTTCTCTGGGTAACCTGTTCCAGTGCCCACACACACTCATAGTGAAGAATTTCTTCTAACAGTTTCTAATATAAACCCAGCCGCTTTTAACTTAAAGCCGTTTTCCCTGCCTACTACTACATACCCTTGTCAAAAATCCCTCCCCAGCTCTCTTGTAGGCCCTTTTAAGTGCTGGAAGGCTGCAGTGATCCTTCTCTTCTCCAGAGTGAGCAACCCCAGCTTTCTCAGCCTGTCTTCATGTGCTCCAGCTCTCTGATCATCTTTGCGGCCTCCTCTGGACTCGTTTCAACAGGTCTGTGTCCTTCCTCTGTTTGGGGCTCCAGAACTAAACAAACTGCTCTGTGTAGTGTCCACCCATCAAATTCATGTTTTTAGAGTTGAAAGACAAGGATGTCATGCTGGAGAGTATCAAAATGCTTTGCACAAATCCAGGGAGATTATGTCAGTTGCACTTCCTTTATTTACCAATACTGTAACCCCGTCATAGTCGGTGACCAAATTTTTCAGGAGATATTTGCCCCTAGTGAAGCCATGTTGGCTGTCACCAATCACCTCATTATTTACCATGTGTTCCTGTAGCAGACCCCCACTATAATATTGCCTGTCCCTGCTCTCCTTTTAATCCTGTCCCATAAACCCTTGGCTGATTCCTCTTCCATCCACAGGTAGAACTCCTTGCACTCCAGCTGGTCATGGATACGGAGGACAACATCACCTCCTCACCTCTGTTGCCTGTCCTTCCTTGTATCCTTCTGCTCTAAGAATCTGTCAGAGGAACAATCTCACCATGTCTCTACGACATGAATAAGGTTAAAGCACTGCAGGTATGCACATCTCTAATTTCTGGTTTTTGCTATGTGCTTTGCATAAAGCCATTTAAATTGAGGCTCCAGTGACTTACTGGCTGCAATTCCTTTGTACTGCTCTTCAGGTGCTTTTCTGCTGACCTGTGACCTCTCTCTGCAACCTCTGTGCATCTATTGATGGCCTAGCATCCAACTGTTAGGAGCAGGGCAAACTGAGGGGTAGGAGAGATTGTTCCTTCCCTGGCCACTTTAGTTTAAAGTCTTCTCCACCATCTTGGATGGAGAAGACTTTATGACCAAAGATGTTCCTCTCCTTCTCTGACAGATGGTCCCAGTAGACCACATTTTTCGAAGTGAGTGGCACAGTCTGAGTAGAAATATCCATGGCTGTGGCTCCAGGTCTGTAACCATTTGTTGATCCTGCAGATTTTACTGGCCTTTTAAAACCTTTCTCTTTAGGTGTACTGAGGAAAAAATAACCTATGCTCCAAATTTCCTCACTGTCACTCCAAAAGCTCTGTAATCCTTCTTTATACTCAGTCTGCTTGTGGCTGTACTGCTGGTGCCCACATGAACGGCAGATAACAGTCAGTGGACTGAGAGAAAGAAGTTTATTGCCAGCCAACAGATCAAATGTCAATATCTGCTTTTCCCTTTCCTCAACTAGAAAACGTAGTGGACGCTGAACAGAGGGTAAATATTTTTGAATGTTGAGACACAGACAGCATGTAGAGTTACAGGCTTGCACTAAACAGATTTATTTCTGGCTGTGTTTACATCAGTTAAATAAATAAAGTAAATAAAGAAATATTTCAAATATGTGATAAATAGTATGTTGTAAATAATTAATACCTTTTGCCCTGCGCAGAAATGAGATGTTTCAGTACTAACTGGGAAGTTAAAACTGGCTGCTCGCCTCTGCTCAGGAACATTAGAAGGACCATGAAGAAGCACACTCTTGGCTGAGACACATGCATCTGGCAGGCTGTCAGGTAGGAGGCGTAAAGCAATATCACCCACACGGTGCAATGACAGAAACAATTCCTCCTACTTTCTAGACTCTGCCTTAGGCTCTGACAGCACAAGATAAACCTTAGTTAAAGGCAAAATTTCAACAAAATTAATATAACTTCATGCAGACAAACCCGAGGTGGCACATCTATGCTTTACCTTATGTATGCAATTTAACTGTCTGTTTAGCATCACTCCACAGTGCAGCTCATTTCCGGAATCAAGCACCAGAATCATAAGAGCAGTTACTGATTTCAGTTCCCAGACCTGGAAATCCTAGCAAAGCAAGTAATTTGATCTGATTTTCCTTTGTGCCCTGTGTTTCTATGATTTATCACATAAACTACTTAAATAACACTCTGTAAAATCTGTTAGACACAAGCATAATGTTATTTTGGTGAAAATAAAAGCCAATTGAAAGGAGCAAAACTGTCAGAAATTATCATGTCTTTTAACACTAGTATTCTGTCCAAGGTTTTATTTGTTCAAGCCTTTTGCTCTATATATTCATTTCTTTTAATCCAAGTTCTCTAAAAATCCAACTGCATATTTTTACTTTTTTTTTGTAGTCATTAAGGAATAATATCACACCTGATCCCTCAAGGCAGGTGAGTTGAACTCAAGTACTGTGTGCTTCTCTATGATGACTAAGTAGGGATTTATCGAATTAGCTCAGATGCAGACATATATATCATAGGCATTTAATCCTCCCTAAGAATTCTTGTGATATTCCTCTGAATATGTCAGACATGCATAAGGTCCAGGTAAGAAACGCAGAGATACAACTATTTCTTAACTATCAAAAAATACCACCTCTGTGTGGTGTAGAAGGAATTCAGGACAGAAATTTAGTTCTAAGTTAAATGTAATGTTTCCTTTTATTTTATTTCTAATTGTTTGACACAGTTAAGAGATGGGTGTTGCTCCAGAGAACAAAGAGTATAGTTTGCATTATTTTACTACTGAAGTAAGATGAAACTTCTGACACAGGAGCTATCATATGTGGATTTTTGGAACCCAGCTTAAAAGTAGCAGATGGTTTACAGGTACAAACTATAGATAGCTTGCTGGATTAGATGGAGAAGTAATGGGCAGAAGAACAGAGAATGATTCTGTATGAAGCTCAACAGTTCTGCTTGATTTATCTTCCTAGTCAGGATGAGCTTCAAAACCCCTTCTGCTTCATTCATTGCTACCTCCATCCCAAACTCCCCAATTTCATTTTACATCAATGATGTTTAGATCAGGAAGGGACAATCACCATATGCAGATTCAGCACAACATCCACTTTTTTAACAGCAGAGTAAGTGTTCTTTTGTCCCTTAGAAAAATCTTACTCCAATTCATAGGTGTTTTTGTGCATCTTACTCCAACCCAAGCCAAACCAAACCAAACCAAACCAAACTTTGGATTTTTTTCTCGCATTTTTTAAGATTGAAAATACTTCTTAATGTTTTTATTATTTGTCTTTGTAACAGAAAAAACCCAAACCCAACCTTACAAGTATTCTGTGTATAATCCTCCTTGTAGAACAAACACTATAAGTATCTCTACATATTCTACTCAGGGGATTATTTCCTTCTTTTCTATATTTTTACTTCAGACCAGCTCCAGTGAATCTCAGATTTTTAATTTGATAGTTATATAGCTAGCTTTTTCTCTTTTTAACATGATAAACTATAATTTTAATTGATATTGTATTTAAAGAATCCACATGATGTAGCAAAGGAGTGATTGCAAAAATTATTCCTTAAAAAAATATTTATTTACTCTCAGAGTTGTATCTTTCTCGTACAATAATAGCAAGAATCATCATTCTTATGGTTTTTTTCTTTTTAATATTCTCACTAACAATGTAGCATTTTTAAAGAAATGAAACAATAGTTTTCCTCAAGTTACCCATTAGTGGAATTGTTAATTGATTTGGTCCTTGTCTATATTTCTCCACTGAAATTTCTCAGTACTACACAGCGCATTCTAGCAATATTAGTCAGGAAAGTCCTGCAAATTAAGAATGATGGCTTTTTTTGAACTTAGTTTACAACACCATGATTAAATGTCAGCCTCATTAGTATGGGAGTATTTTCACCGTTTCAGTTATTGCAGCAGCAGTGAAGATTGATAGGGGAAGCAGATCACTCTAGACAACAATTTAATTTCATCTGTACGATCTGCATAAAAATCAGCTGCTCTGGTATAAATGAATGAAGCTATAGTAATTGTTATTGATGGATTCACATAGAAAAATACAAGGACCAAGACGACTTTTGATTCACAATCTGAGATTCTATGTATGCCAGCTGAACAAAAAATATGTGTGTGTTGTTCTTCTTGCAATTACATTTTAATTTGGAAGTCATTGAAATATGAAGAATCACTGAGACATCATGAAGATGAAATCATGTTTTCACAGGAACAGCGGAGTCATTCCTATACTGCTATGATGGAGAGATGCTTGTCAAATATTTGCTAGTGGATGAGTAATTGCTATGCAATGATTGAAGCTTATACAACAAATCACAATTACCTATCATTAGTATTTCATTGCAGCCACTGATTGCAAGTAGTTTTGGACAGGAGCTCCCTCTTCTATACAAAACCCAAACTCTCACAGTAAAAAGGAGGCAAAACTGTAACAGCAGTAAATCTGAAATTAAGTAATTTAATTAAATTTAATTTGTGAGCAGATTTAAGTATTATTTCAAAAGTAGCTTAACTGAATGTGAACCCTGAATTTTAAAGACGTGCTTGTTTCTGTTCCTTTGTTATTTAAAAATAAACATCACTGTTTTGACCTAGCTAAACACTTCAGCAAAATGAAGAGGTTGTTCTCTTATAGCATTAAAAGTTTTTGTGTATAGAGCTTAGATCTTTTGGGTTTTTATTGTTTTTAGGTGCATCTGAATACATGCATAATGATTCTACAAACATTTGTTTTTTAGATTCAGTATTTTCATGGAATACTCATCAAATAAATTTAAAATTTGCCTCCAAGCTCTGGCATACTTTCATTTCCCTAATCTGAAGTTAGACTTTGTTGGTCTAGCAATTCCCCAAGATACTGTTGGAGATTCTAAGATTTAGTAAGTTTATCAAATATGGATGTCAGAAAATCTGGAATGAATATCATGCTGAAAATCAGCCATTTTCTCTCAGTAATTTAAGAGCTAAATCTATTCCATAGTTCATATTTATGTCATATTTCATAGTTATTAAAGGTCCTATTTTGATTGATCCTTTTCCCCTTGTCTCATTGGAATAGTGGCATTTCATTATTTCCTCTAATTCACCAGCTGAATCATACTCAGAATCAAATTGGGAGTGCTTGAATCATGCATTGGAAACCAGAAAAAAAAAAAGATAATATCTTTTTATAGGATGTTCTTAAGCTGATTAATCCATTTCGAATGGGATAGATGCACTCAGAATTTGGGCATACAACAAGCCTGCAAGATAAAATGACCCTAAAGAGCTTTTGGGCTGCATTTGGTAAAATCATCTGCAAGTAACTCTACTTTAGGGTCTTGGGAGCAAATGAAATATTTATTCAAATATTGAATATGTCCGAAGGCTACAATTAAGATTGTGCCTTCATATTTGTTTATATTTTCCATTCCAATGAGCTAGAAGCTTTTCCTTATTTCCCACAATGAAATGAGCAAAAAGGTACCCTATGAAGGAGAAAAACTTAAGACAGAGAAGATTTTATTTCTTAAGAGCTTTTTTTTTTGGTTTTTAGAAGAAGAATAATACAATCCAGTGTTCTTTGTTGCATAGAGCTTAAAAAGTCATGTACAATATCTCATGGTGTTTCATAAAACTGAAGAAGTGTTAATTTTCTTCTTGTGAATGAAAGACTGGTTTTTTTTGTATACCTACATTTTGTGTACCTATATTTTAATAGGTATGCATTTTGGTAAGAGTTTTCATTTTTATTGGCTTAGATGATACTGTAAATGGAATTTTTAAATCATATATAGTTTGCATTTAATCTAAGTTAACTGTTCTATTCTTTCATATAGAAAACAAAACATTTTCAAATGAAAAAAGAATGTCCTTTTTTAAGATTTTAAGGGTGAGTGTTCCCATACCTGTGGGTAAAAATGCAGTGATTGCTTCAAAGAACCGGTACATTCATTTGCTGGGAGTCAGGTATATGTTAGTGTTTCCTGACCATATTTCACCTCTGTATGAGAGTTAAAAGGAGAATCTATATGAATTTTGACCAAAAAAAAAGAAAAAAAAAAAACCACAAAAAATAACCACCAAAAAACCACAAACAAACAAACCCCACAAAAAAGCCCCAAACCACCAACAAAAAAACCCACAAAAACCCCCAAAACCTACAAAAAAAACCCCCAAAAAACCCCAAAAAAACCCCCTAAAACAAACCCAAAAAACAAACCAACCCACCCCCAAAAAAAGCAAACCAGTCAAATAACCAAACACACAAAAACCCCAAAACCAGGAAACAAAAAAATCAAAAGAACCCCAAAACCTTTTCCCCGGTGCTGCCCATTAACATTATCCTCCAAATTTGAAATAAAGCCCAACCAAACCCATAAAGAAATGAATACACAGGTCAAGGCTGTTATGCTTAATTTGTCTAGAATAGTGGAAAATAAAGCTAATGGTAAAAAAAAAAATCAAACCACCCTGTTTACCACCTCTACCACCTAAAAAATATTGTTACATACGAATTGTTTTTGATAGTGAAATTATACAGCAAACAACTATACATCCATGGAAATGAACACACATCTCAGTGTTTATCTGTTGAAATCCTGTATGTTCCCAAAGCACTAAAAAATAAAGAGATCTATTCTATAACAATAGAATATAACACTGTAGATTTCGACATTCCTCTTGCATAATACTTCAAAGTAAATTTCTGTGGTTAAACTGCTGCAGAGACATTTAATATATCCTCAAAATACTGAAAGGGGCAAAGCAAATGCATACAATGCTGTCCAGAAATTGGATGTGTCCAAGACCTTGGTAACGATTAGGGTGCCCCACTTCATCACAGGACATCAGACTCCAGTGTCCTCATCTGAATAATGTGATTTAAATAAAACTAGAATTACATATGGCTTTTCATTTGTATTGGGCAATTTTTAACTCATGAAAGACCATCACTATAATTAGATGAATTAACTGACCCTGAACCAGTACTACAGGAGTCTGTTTTAATACTTGCAGAAGAAACGGTTTATTTTGTCCTCCTACCAGGCTTTCCTCTCCTCTACTCTACAATTAAAGTTATGATACTGGGCTAATGAGGAGACCTGGAAGGGCCACATTTTCCACATTTCATGTAGCTGAATATAATCTGCCACATAACTTTGCCAGCTCATATGCAGCATTTGGAACAATGTGGATTCCTCTTTTTTTTCACTTGGCTCATATATAATAGATAGAGATGAAGTTTGTGCCATGGAGGACACTGAAAGTAGCTGCAGGATGTAGAGCTGAAAGGTTTTTGAAAAGTTTTTTGGTCAACAAAGCCCAATATAGCAAATGAGAACAATTAAGGGTTTTAGTTCTATTTCAGATGGTTAAAATACAGAAATTCTAGAAAGCATTCCTGCTCATATTTTAAGGCTATGACAGACCAACTGTCTTGGCATGCAGTGCTCCCCACCTGTAAGGGCTACTTTCTGAGACTGCAAGCAGTACTGAATGAGATAAATCTATTTAATCCTGTTTTTTGTTTTTATTTTTTTATTTCTTTAGATATGTAAGTAATATAATAAAAAAACCTGCCACTATCTGAATTTTACCTAATAATGTCTCTTAATAAATGCAATTATATTCCTGAGCCATTTCATCTTCCAACATTAACTTTCATTAGCCTGTATGTAGCCAACAGAAGCATTAATCAAATGTAATTTAAGAAAACTGGGTTCTCTTTCTTAGTATGATATATAAGTGGAACCCATGGCAATTTATTACACAAGATATATAAAAAACCAATTTATTTCCATGCATATGAACAATAACCAGTAAGTCACATCACCAAAATACCTCCATGCTCTTTTCCATTCCCCGTGCTTTTGCTCCACAAAGTGGGTAGTTCTTTCATATATCCCTGCCCCAGCTTTTTCCATGTTCTGTAAAACATATCCCAATGTACACATCTTCCTCTTTTTCCCCCTAAAAAGAATTAGACCAGCAGCAGTGTCTCTAATGGCCACAGGAGACCCTGTTGAGTGGTTTGAGTAGCAGGTGCTGACCGATCAGAAGGGTGGGATTTTATGTCCTTTTTGACTCTTTTCATGTTAGCACAAAGGTCTCCGTAAAGTTCAGAGTGGTAGGGTGCCCACAGACTATTGGCTTTGGTGGTCAGACCAGTCTTCTGCTTGTGGAAAGACAGTCAATTAATTTCTCTGACAAGATCACTTGAAAAATTATTTCCTGGATGGCTGTGTAATGCCACTGAGTTTGTTAAGAAGCTGGCTATCTCTGTGTGGGCTGAGAGATTTGTATGATGGGAAGGTTTACAGTCTGCTTCAAAAGAAGAGATGCAGCATCAGTGAGCAGCACAAACACAGAGAGCAATATTTGCGCTGAAATTCCACTGTGTCAGAGGCAGGTAGAACACTGCCAGCTGAGCTGTCCTGCCTGTTACAGCATGGAAACACATTCAATAGGTGTTGATAACTTGGACTTGGCCTGCCAGTTCATTAGTTCACATTCAATAATAGAAAATCTATTGCCCATGGCAAAGAAAAATAAATGTTACATTATAGAAGATCTGTAGGCATGTAGCTGGCTTGATTTTATGAACCCTTACTACCCTGCAGCAAGTCACACAAACCCAGCATGCTGCACTGCATTACTTGAAGTAAGATACTCCTCTATTTGTTGCCCAGGAACCCACACAGGCCTTTGTAATTTCTTTGAGTGTCTGTTTTCCAGTCAATTTGCACCACTGCTGATATGCATTTTATATAACAAACTGAGGATGTGTTGGAGAAACACATAGCAGGAAAATCCATTATAGTGTTGTTTACAAGCAGTGAAAAGATAAAATCAGTCACCATTTACTTTTGGATTTTTATGTCTAGCACTTCTAAAATGAGTAACCTTTCACCTGTATTTGCACCCACCTGTCTCACTATTTGTTAAATAATACTGATTTTATCTCATTTGCCTTTTTTGCTAGAGTGATACCAACAACACTGGACATTAATTTTTTAGCTAAATGTTTCTGCAAATAAGTTTTTTCCCACTGATTCAGCAAACTTTCATAGACATACAAATTTCACACATGCAAATTTTGACTTTATTTTTTTCATTAGGTGGAAACATAAATAAAACCATGTACTTCTAGAAAATGAGAAAAATCTAACCTAACACTTCCCTAGGAAATATATGATCAAATATCTGATACTTTTCTTAAAACACATTTATTGAGAGACTGTGAATTTTTTTCTTGCTCTACCTCTGTTTATGTGTTTATGCATTCTAACTACTGAGGATACATAATTATAATATAATATAGGCAGACAGTAAACATCAGCAGACAGAAATGGTAAGGTGTAGTCCAGTAAATGTCCATAAAAAAAGATACTACTACCATCTGAACCAAATTTTAACACTTTATTGAGTCAAGTATGAAGAAAAAAAAAAAAAACCAACTATCTTGAGATGCATGTGGCTCTGCTGAAGTATCAAAAAAGCAATATTCACTTACAAGAGAAATATATATAACACCCACAAGACAGAAATAAACATGTTTACAGACTTTGGACCAGATCACCATAATTTTTGTCTTCCACAAACTATTCCACCTTACATATCTTCATTTTTAATTACTACACAAATATTTTTCCACCAATTCTGAAACAACTCTTTTTAGTGTGGGCTTTTTCAGGATGGTACCTCAAATAACATGTCAAAGCAAAGCTTTTCAGGAACTTTAATAAATCTGCAAACAATATAAACAATAAAAATGCTACTGTGGAGGATACTAGGGATGGCTATCTCTACTTCATCTTTATGATGTATTATTACACTGTCTTAGCTATAAGATTTTATTAAGTCAGCTCCAGGGTACTCCAGATCTCTTATAAATGGGAAATATTTTTTTTCTTGAGTGAAGGCCATCTTTTTCTTAATGATTAATCACTGATATGGTCCACAGAGAATGAAATAGAAGATTCATACCAAACTTGCATTTTTAAAAACAGATTAAGAAACCTTACCAAAGAAGATGTGAAAGTACTTTTATCTTACAAATTAGACACAAAATTTCAATAATCTAGACTTTTATCTGCAATTTGCTTATGAGTAATATATAAAATTTCTTAAAAGAAAAAGCTGCTGCTGCATGAATTATCTTTCAGGGAATATAACTATGAAAATATTTAATTTTTGTCACTTAATGAGGATTATAAATGATATGGAGATATACTGGTCTCATCATCAGAACAACAACTTATTTTCTCTCTCCTTTTCCCATAGATGATTCAGTAAACCCTCTCACTAACCTAACCTGTTCAGAAGCCTGGAGCAGTGCTGCTAGTTTTTTACTGGATTAATTGTTCACCCTGGGGAAAACTGATCCACTCACACACTTTAAATCAAATCAGGATCAAAGCAATTTATTGATAAACTAATGACATGTAATCAGTAAACACTATGTTTAGGATCAGGATCAGAAAGACAACAAAACACACAATATTAGACATATGTATACATACTTTCAGGTCTCTAAATTCCAGTTATATCTCATTCCAAGAAGCTCCACCCCGACCCACCTGACTCCTGTGAGGTTTCCCCCAGCTGTGAGGGTCAGAAGCTCACCCAAGGAGTGGTTCCTGCTTGTGCACATCACTTTTGTGGGACAAGTGGGCGTCCTGATCTTTTGTTGCTCTTTGTTGTGCTCTTCACCCACTGACCCAGGTCCTGGTGAGAAAGCACTTCATTCACCCCAGTGGGATCGCTGACCTGTCACCCCTGTAGCAAGGTCTTTTCTGCTGTGTCAGAAATCTCTTTGCAATCCTCTGCTTGCTGTTTAATTTTGCTGATAGTTGCCTTCCACTTTTAGTGTGATCAGTAGGGAACAAAGGCTCTTATGGACAGTTTTGAGCGCCACCAACCTCTCACAAACAGAGTTTATTCCCACTTTCTAATTTTATCATCTGTGGTTGTAGAAGCCTTTTTGTCAAGGGACAGGAATGTGATTGCCCTCATGACATTTGAAAGTCTAAGAGACAGAGCATTTCCAGCTAAAGGTGGGAAAACAGGTGTATCAAATGCAATGATCCCAAAAATTAATCAATAAAAATCTTAACTGCTTTAACTGCATGTTAGAGTTTGCATCTCTATATTGACACTTTGCAGCTAAAAACCAGCTTTAAAAAAAACTAAATCCAGCTCTTATGGCAGGAAAAGAGAAGGCAATCTGGAAGGATCTTAACATGACTAATTTGCAAGTTGTCAAAGATCAAGAAAAAAGATACAGGCCATAAAGGATAGCAATTGTAGAATGAATTGATGAAATTATTAACTTTTGGCTGGCTATCACCTAAAGTGAATCTCAGGCTCCAGGTGCCCAGAAGCTTTCTCCAAGGGCCCAGGCAGAGCATTGATTTACACCAGTGAGACTGTTACTGCAGCACAACCCTAACATTACTGCATTTCAGAATAGAAGCCAAGGTAATGCCTGTACTGAGCTGAAGGATCCAGCTAGCAATAAAACACTTGGCTAAAATGTGAGTGGCAAGGCAGTGGAGGAAATAATCACAGTGAATATGCAATAGAAGTAGCAAGTAGAAAAAAGTAGTCAGAAAAATTGAAATCACTGAAGGGCACAAAAATCAGATGGGCAATTATTCACTGTTGAAGAGTGTGACCTGACCAAGGGTTAGGTGAACATAAGAATAGAGGAGCTCTTGAATAATACCTGTGAAACAGGTAAGTAATGGTAGCCAAGACAAATTTAGAACTAACGCAAGGTTCATTCAAGTCTTCAAGGCCTCCAGTTGTCCCTTTTTCATTCCCTCCCTCTATCATCCTTCTCTCCTACCTTTTCCTCAGTATATTTATTGTATTACCTTAAAATCTAAAGAATTATAGTTTTGGACACTAAGACAATTAGATAGTTACACTATCAATAGACCCCATCTAAATTAAACCTAGGCCAAACCATTCTGAAATTGAAAAATGAAGCCAAAACTAATAGAAAAATGTACTTTTTAATTCTTTACATGCGAACCTAAGATACCTGTTGGCTGGTCAAGCAAGAAACAGACTGTGAACATGGTCTTTTACATATGTTGACTTCTGATCTACATTCACCTACAGCTTTTCACTCATACAGTATCTACAAGTTCTTCTACTTCAAATTGAATGAAGAAGTTGCTTTTCTGTTGCCAGCAGCTTGAGTAAATTATCTTAGAGGATCAGATCTTCTCAGTTCATACTCACTTTGTTACATAAACCTTCACTAGAATTTCAGTTTTTCATGGTGGAAAATGAGTATTTTTGAAATATAAAAAGGCTCAGAGTTCATTAAGAAAATTCTAGAAAATATTTGATAAATATAGGTTTCTATATGTCAGAAATACTTCTTAAGGAATTTCTTCTGATAGATTTATAGACCAGCTTGGTAGGAAGTTATTTCCTACAGAAAATGAGAACGAATGTTGACTAACCTACTTTAAGACTAAAACTGATCCCACATTTCAGGTCCTCAGAGAATGACAACAGGCAGAAATAGGACAGAAATTATCTCTTCTCTGAAATTTTCCTGCTAATTCATATTACACAGCAACTTTAACTTTCAGTAATGGCAACAATAATTAAAATAATATTAATGTTATTATTTTTTTTAAATAATAATTATTATGTTTTTCCTTAAATAATGTTGGGGAATACTGACAATTTTGAAGTAGTGAAATGGGAAAAATCTAGAAAGAATTGGCATTTCAATGAAACCACTCACAGCTATAAATCTAGTGCTCTTATGCTTCATACACAGGCACCTAGTACTACTGTGATACTTAAGGGGCTGTCGTAATTTCCATTGTAAATTCAGTTTTTAAAAGATTAAAAGTCAACAGTGAAAACTTTCTTCTTCCTAAGATTTGGCATTGAAGATTCATCTTATGAATGGATTTCTTTAGTATCAGATATGTTGTGCATTCTGATAGCCCTATATCAACTTTTAGCATAGTGTTTGAAGTCTAATAAGGAAAAAAAATCTTGAAGAATTAAATTCCATCCTCTAAATTATTTTCTGAGTATGTTTGTGAGGAAGGCAAACAGAGAGACTGAGAATCAATCATACTGTGTTACTGTAGCAGCATCTAGTAGCATGGGAAATAAACCCATATATGAAAATATAATTTGAACTGCTTGGTTTTAACCAAGGTCTTAGTATTTTTCCTTTGGATTATATTTTTGGATTATATTTTCTATCTTATATTTCTCTTTCTTCTCTTCTGCTGTATAATCCACATCACCAGAATAACAAAGAACCCAGAAGTAGAAACAACAGTAGGTTTTACACATCCTGAATTAAGTGTTAGACATAAAAGTTTAAGCTAAGTCTCTGCATTTGTCGGAGGACAGACTCAACACAAGAAAAATTTCTTTAAATATTCATATTTAGGACAGGTTATGGAAACTAACTTATTCAAATGTGCTGTTCTAAGCAGGGTCAAAATAAAACAACTGTGCTCAGACTGTATTCTGAGCATTTTAGCACTACTTGGAAGCATTCAACGATCACATTTTACTGAATAAAAACAAAAAAGAAATTATGCATCACGCCAGCAGTTTTGTGATGCTGATTTCTGTGCAGTATAAAATGATCTGAATTATCTGAAAAATTCTTTATCATATTGATGTTGTCAGCAAATGTTTAATGTTTTGCCTAAACTGTAATTTTCACAGAAATTGACTATTTCCTGAAAAGTCAGGAAAGGCTTGGCTGAGAGGTAGTTGTTTCTAAGCATCCATCAGTACTCACCTAGCAGACCCAGGAGAATTATAATTCTCATAAAGTCATTTTCAAGCTGAAATTTGAGCCTTGGCCTCCTGAATCCTAGAGACAGCCCAAACCAAGGACCACTGGATGGAATGGACAACAAACAAAAATATTTGACAGGTCTCATTTCATCATGAGGATGAAGTAGATGCCCCGTTAGATCTTAAAATTTTCCAGGTAACCTTCATGAAATATTTTGCTTTATGTTTGATACTCATCCCCCGTTCTCTTTGTGAAAGTATATCCAATTTTATATTCAATATTTATATCCAATATTTATTTATTATTATAAAATAATAAAAGTAATAATAATTTTAAAAATATTTGTGAAGGATTATTTAATTTCAACTTCAAAGAAAAACAGACCAAAACTATATGGCTAAAATACATTCATGAGGGATGAGATATGTAGATATGTATTTACATACATATGCATATTCATTTAGAGATAAACCCCTGTTTATGTATGTTTACACTCATGTATTTACTTTTTTTTTTTTTGGTCTACCCTTCTGTAGTGTCTAATATAGTTAGGTAAATTCAATTAAGAAGCTTATTATTCTGGTATTTAAGTAACCTTTTCAGAGCTCTACTGTTACACCAATGTGTGAGCTGGGGAGAGTGAGAGGAACTGGTGGGGGAGGATGAGATTGATTGCTTTGGAAGGATTCCCATTGGACTACAATGTAAAACATAAAGTAAATGGATCAAATACCATCTTTCTTAATTGAACTAGATAACCTTTTCTTATGAGGGCAGTCTGCAGGACTTTAATAGACTATTATTCGTTAATTTAATTGGGAGTTCTTCAGGAGTAAAATACTAAATGTAAGGAAACTGGAGAGACTATGAAGAATAAGGGTGTTTAAATCAGGTCTGAGGAGATGTCTCCACTGATGTTTTATCACACTCAGATTAATGAAAGAGTCAAAACAGCAGCTCTGAGAAATGGAGTCTCAAAACCATATCTGACTATTGTCTAAATGGCTGAAACTTGTATTGAAGGCATCTGAAATATGTCTACTTGCCTCATAGTGGTAACTTCTTATGGTTTTTCTCCTGCATTTCAAAAAGAATGACAATAATGATATTTAAAAATATATAAATGCACATAGTAGATTTTGTGGCAAAATCAAGGCTCTTTCTTGGCATTGAAAATTTCACTCTTAATATAGAGTGTAAGAGAAAAGTTCAGATAAGCTACCAGCTATAGATAACAAAAATGGATGTTCTACAGCCGTTCTTTGCTGTGGTTTTTCCTGAGTGCTTGTGATGAACATCTCTGATGGTCATAAGAACATTCTTCACTCCTATATCTTCTCTGCAATCTATGTAGGGCTTTTTCCTCATTTAGGGGAGAGATAGGTATTTTTTCTTATCTTTTCTAGAGTAAAGAGATACACTGGAAGTTCAAAAACACTAACCAATCTTTGTCACGGGAGGCAAGTACAAAAATATTGCTGGTTTCTGTCTTCATATTCTTAGAATAGTCATATAGCCTCAAGTTCCAGACATTCATGAATTAAAACACTAGCCTATCATAGAAATACTTTCAGTGTTGTCTAACTTCTTAAAAAAAACAAACAAACAAAAAAAAATCTTAAAAAAAAAAAAAAAAAAAACAACGAAACCCACGTTTTGAGGAGAGAAAAGGTACTTAGAATTTTCATATTAAGACATGTACAGAAAGTTTTTAAAATCATACTTAAAATTGGCTCAATACCTTTCAGATTATATAAGTAGGAAGAAAGTACTTCTACTACGAAACTAGGTTGTGACTGTGTTTTGGACACTCAGAATTGGTCTAAGCTATAAATTTTGTATAAACACAGACTTTAATGAAGAAATGAGATCATCACATTAGTTCTATTGCTTCATATATGAAATAAAATGTGATTTAGTATGTATGCAAAATGTGAAAAAATCTCCAGTGAAAACTGTCCATTTTTCAGAACTTCAGTATATAACATTGTTTCAGTGAGAGAGGTCGGAGACGTGAGCAAAAATGCTGTTGCTCCCCTCTTATCTTTTTCTCTCAACTCTCAAATAGTGGTAGACACTTACTCTTTTATTTATCATGTTAATATTATTGTCTCTAAGAACTAGTAAGAAAAAGGTGTGGTGATGGAAAGCCTCCAGAGTCAAATGTATGACCACATTGCAAAAGAACGAGGATATCTCCAGAGAGAGAGTGACAGGATGTGCACCCTCTGTATTGTGACAGATTTTTTGCATCCCTTTGGGGCAAAATATCTCGCTTCAGCTCCTGCCAGAGTAGTGTTCATGCCCCAGTCCTTATGCAAGATTTTGACAACAAACCACCATCTGTCCTGTAGCTTATGTGTAATAACACTTAGCCAGGATATTAGATTACCATTCAGTTATTTGTCTCCAGGTAGGTGTCCTCTCTGAATATATTTATTTTTTTCAGAAAAAGATAAAGGAACTCAAAATATCAAGCCTGTAATACTAATGAATTGTGCATATGCCTACAACAAAGCCTTCATCCCAATGTCCTACAAAAACTCTTTTCTTTAATGCTGGTTTTATTTCAGAAGTATGACTCTGAATGTCTTGTCTCAAGACAGTATTTTGAGAAAACACCTAATATGAGTTCCCTACTTTCAAAATTGTTATACTGATTGAATAAAGGAGGGACTTTGTATTATTTTAAAAGTGAATATCACAAAGCATCATCTTACTTTTGATGATAATATGATGATTAACAAAATGTATTGCTTTCCAGATTTAACAGAATGTAGATCAACCAAGGAATTCATACGTAAGGCCCACAGCTACTCTGAAAGTATTAACTAGTGTAGATAGTGGAACTGTCTGACAAGCAAACCCATTAAAACTGTAGTATCAATTTTTATTAAACTATTTCAAACTTTAGCCATTTAAATCAGCATTACAAAGTTGTAAATGATTTATTAATTATTTTGATTGTTTAACTTTAATTAATTTAATTGAAAAAATATACTGGTTAAATTAATGCACATTCCATTTTAATAAATAAAAATAAAAGTAGGATCCATGCCCCTTCCTTCAAAAGCTTTCTCAAAGGCACTGCAATTGATAATTCACCTGTGAGAGAGAAAGATTTTCATTCTCATATAGGGACGCTCCCATCCATGACTTCAAAGGGAAAATTCTGTCCTCTTGTGTTGCTTCTATTATTCTCTGTTCTGCAGAGGCTACTGCAGTTCTGGCGCTGCATAATCATATTTCTCTCCTCTCCTAACAGGGCTCTTTCACTCCTTCTTATTATCTTAGCAAGACTGTCTCCTCATTGTTTCCTGCCTCCCCACACTGTCGCTTTTCTTGAGGAGTTCCTTCATAGTTCCCGAAATATTCTTTTCATTAAGGATGTTTTCAGGGAGCAATGGGACAGCTCTGATCAAATCAAAGGCTTTGGAGTAATCAGGCAGCCAGGGAATCCCTGGTGATTGTAGAAATGAAGCAAAGCACTTCCCCTGTGCTTGCAGAGGTAAAGCCACAAACAAAACTTTTGCTATGGCCTATAGGGATATTAGGTGTCATTAACTTATATGACCCTTAGTTTCCTTGGAGAAAAATAAAAAGCTATCTATTCAGGTGAGGCACACCATGCAGCACAATATGCAGACAAACACCTACACACACTTGACAACCTCTGGATAAAAAGACAATGTTTGACATAACAAAACCACAGTAAATATTCCCAAAGTGACCACGCACTGGCAGAGGACTCTAGATATTGCAAGAAAATGGACAAATACACACAGAAATTAAAAATGTTGGAGAGACATAGAGGGTAACATCTTCAGAGATCTATTTTACTGTGCATGTAGGAAAAATAGAAGAAAAGATTCTGCCCCATAGAAGTGTCAGTTCAGAATCTTGACCACAAAAATGAAGGGCTGAACTTCAAAAAGGTGAGTTTGGAACTACTCCCGTGTCTGTATTCATAGACACACAATCTCAGAACAACAGGATCAGAAAAACCTTAAATATATTTCTACAAACTTCCTGTCATGATGGTGGTGCCACAACCTTTCTAATCTCTGGCAGGGCTTTCCTGACATTCTGGATGAGATGCAGTGTAAAGCCACCACTCCTTGTCCTATCTCCACTGGATACTAAGACGGTTCCCTCCCTCTGAAAATTATCTCCTTTAAATTTGGCATGCTTATATTGAAGTAGGTAGGCTAGATAGATTGAAGTAATATATTTAACAGGAGTGGGTAAAGGACTATAACTGTATCTTTTCCATGTTAAAGAAAGAATTTTGTACATTAGAGAGCATAAAATCATTGCACACCCAACTGTTATCAATAATCAGGATTTCTCTGTACCTCTCCTATCACTGTTCTCTACTGTAGCAAAAGTAAAAGTAAAGCTGAGATTTCGGTTGTTGAGAAAACAATCTGGCAGCAACTGCTGTTATTCCCCTAATTCCATGTAAAAAGGTAGCCATGATCACTCTGACACCAAAAATTATACTAGAGAAAATGTTTTGGAAAATGGTACATAGTCAGAAAAGAGGCCATCCAACTAATTTTAGAGCATTATGGAATACATAATTAAGAAGCTTTTCCATATGATAAAAGCTCATCATTCTGGCATTCAGCTGTTGGAATCATTGCTAGAATATTACTTAACCCGTATTTTAGAACAGAATTTCACAGTAATAAGTACTTCCTTCTTCCTGGGTTTTTTTTCTGGATTTGAAAGGGGAATATTCAAAGCACAGATAATAGAATATTATAAAAGTTATTCCCTAGTTTTGAGAGGTCAATTTGCTTTGCAATGCATTGGAAATTATTAATAGAATGAATAACACAATGGCAATGTGGCATTAAATTGGGCCATTTGTCCA
This sequence comes from Hylia prasina, assembly GCA_013397195.1. Lineage (NCBI taxonomy): Eukaryota > Metazoa > Chordata > Aves > Passeriformes > Sylviidae > Hylia > Hylia prasina. The sequence goes on from VYXD01006937.1 coordinate 1,041,106, forward strand.
AACACAGCCATTTCATTGGTTTTTAGATACATAACTACTTTGTACAAATTTCTCTAACAGATGTTGAAAGCCAATATTTAAAAAAAAAAAANATGAAATTGAAACAAAATTTTCTTCTGACTTAAAATTCTTTCATTTGTTATGTTTTCATACAATGAACACTCCTACAACCACTGTTTGATTAATGACATTTTGATCTCTCAGTATCTAACTGTGCAGGAATTTACAGGAATACTCATATGCTCTTTCCTGCTTCTCTGATTGTGCAATTAAATTGAAATTAAATTTTCCAGAGAGTCCAGCTTTGAAACTTGGTTCTGTACAGCATTTGGACAGGTGCCTTAAACTAATCCCCAAGATATAAGGTGTGGGTTAAGACTGCCTCTAGATCAAGAAAAGTCCTAAAGATAGGCTCCAGAGAAAATATATAGGTAATTGATAATGATTATTCCAGGACTGCACTAAGGTGTACTTCTTAGAGAGTGAGATGCATTATCTCAGGAAAAAAGGCTCAGTAGAACAGCAGTGAATACTTGTGCTTGGGCCACTTATGGTGTTACATCACCACGTTGTACGTGACAACCTAAAAGTGTCCCATCTATCCATTGGTGACATCACATGAACAAAGTTGTTAACTACAACCTTGAGACAACCTTTCATGTCGGAACTAGGATATTGCCTGCCACAAGGCAGATTTTTTTGGTAAGAAACCCCTTTCTGGGCTTTTACAAGAGTTAATTGGATGTGTCCTGACAGCTCAGAAATCCACTAGGATCTCCGCACCTCTTACGTCAAATGAAGAAGGCACAATGCTGACGCAATTGAGGTGATTGCAAAGTTGTTTTCCACATCTCTTTTTTTCTGGTTGTCCACATGTCCAAGAAGAAAGCATTAGAAACTGAATACTAATCCTTTCAGAAATCCACTGTTCATTCTGCCATTAAAATGTCAACTCAGCCTCAATCCCAAAACAAACCTAGAGCTGGAAAGACTGTTCTCTGTAGCTGAAAGGAAATCAGGAGAGTCATTTCTTGGCCATCTACCCATTCACAATTAGGATGACTGACAGTAGTTTTTTTAAACCTGAAGCACAGATCTAATATATAACTCTGAATCTGTAAAAGTATGCTTTAAACATGCTATTTATTTACATTTAATCCAAATGAAATCACTAAGCACTCATGAAACTTCACATTAACAAACAGTCCACTTGCTGAACCACAACTCTACATTTGGACATCTTAACAAAATGTATCTTAAATATGTCATCCAGTTTTCAACCTCCTGATGTATCTGAAACTCATTTACAAAGACCTTATGTTTTTATCATACTTTAGTCTTTGAACCAGAGACTTAGTTACCCAGGACATGGAGAACGTTGAGGTACTCAATGACTTTTTTTCTCAATCTTCACCAACAAGTGCTCCAGCCACACCATGTATGTTGCAGAAGGCAGAAGCAGGGTCTGGGAGAATGAAGTACTGGTCAGTGTAGGATAAGATGGGGTTCAAGATGCATCCTCAGGTCCCAGGAACTTGCAGATGAAGGGGATAATCCACTAGACAATATTTCAGAATATTTGAGAATTCATGACTACCCAGTGAAGTTCATACAGAAGAAAAAATGGGAATTTCCTCTATTTGTGAAGAAACTACATGCCAGTCATTCTTAACTCTGTGCCCAGATAGATCATGGGCCAGATCCTCCTAGAAATTTTATTCAGGCACATGAAAATAAAGAGGTTGTTGGTGACAGACAAAATGGCTTATCTAAGGGTAAATCATGACTGAAAAATTTGGTGGTTTCTTGTGACAAGCTTAGAGCTTTGGTGGATAAGAAAACAACATAATTTCCCTGCACTTGTGCAAAGTATTCGACAATATCTAACACAACATTATTGTCTGTTAACTGAAGAGATATGGATTTGATGGATGGACCCCACCTAGAGTATTGTGTTTAATTCTGGGGCATACAAACAAAAGCAGGACATGGACCTGCTGGAGTGAGTCCAGAGGAGAGCCATGAAGGTGATCAGAGGACAAGGGGGGAAATATTAAAACTGAAAAATGGTAAATTTAGATTAGATATGAAGAAAAAAATCCTTATTGTGAGGTGGTGATGGTACTGAAATGTTGCCCAGAAAAGTTGTGGATTCCCCATCCATGGAAGTGTTTAAGGTCAGGTTGGATGGTACTCTGAGCAACCTGGTCTAGTGGAAGATGTTCCTGGCCTGTGTAGGGGGGGTCCAAACTAGATGATCTATAAGGTCTTTTCTTAACCAAACCATTCTATTATTTTATGAATTTAATCATTTGGATGACAAGTCAAAATACTCAAAGAATGAATCTCTATCTAATTTGTATTACTTCTGTCCTACCTGTGATACAAAGATTTTTAAACAAGCAATCTGAATCTTATTATCTAAAAATATTTCCACCTTCTGTGAGAATCAATCCTCTTTCTGAACATCGCGCTCATAGGAAAATAGGTTATAGTGTCTGAATTTGCAGGAAAAGTAATTGTTTTCAGTCCAGCTACTTCAGCGTAACGTCTGTGCTGAGAAATCCGGTTCTGATATACTCTGTCTTAGTCTTTTTAGAATCATAGTCAATATACCTCAATTTGATTGCCAAGGAGACAGAAACAGGATAATGAATTAGCTAAAGCATTGAGATCAACAGCCATTGAGAATATTCACACTCTCATATGGTCTTCCCCTGTGCTTGGTGCAGGAGTCAAAAGATATCTGACCTACATTAATAGCTTTACATTAATTTGACTAAATGTTATCACAGTGAGCATAATTCATACACAACATAAGCAATTTTCTTTAAAGGGAAATAAATTTCATTGTGCTACTCAATCTTCCGTCCTGTGCCATTGCAATGATTGTGGCACAATGTTGCCAACTGTTGCATCTGGTAACAGTTTAATACCACTCTCTTTAAAATTGGTTTTTAGAAGTTACAACAGAACTAGTACTGTAATACCATCACAATATGATATCTTCTTGGGCAATATGTTTGCTATTCCTTATGCCCCTATTTGCATGTAGATTTATACCTGTCGTAAATGAGTTTAGCAAGTTTGCTCTTATCTAGGCACGTATACTCACACACACACTTTTTAAATGAAATATTATTTTCTTTGTCTTTTTACCACATACTTATTGATTTTCTGATTTTAAGAATCACACAAAACCTTTATAATAATCCATATTAACTGGTAAGACAGTCTTTACTAAAGACTTAATATACACATTTCATCCACATGTTCTGAGGACCAAATTTCATTATATCTTTACCTTCAAGTCAAGAGAAATATTTTATTGCAGAATATTTTTTCTCTTTCCGTCAAGAGGTATCGAAAGCAAGTGTTTAAGGAGTTTGCCTAAAAGAGATTATCTGAAGAATCCATTTGGGGACAATTGTTTCTTAGTCTAGCTGCTAGATGCCTTTGTTGTAGTTCTCTGAACAATGAGACTTCTCCCAAGGAGGGAAGTGTCGAAAGACAACTCATCATCTTACAGTTGCAGTACAATTGACATATTGAAATAAACCATATCCAATTTAAATAATTTAAGTATCTAAGTATTACTGTATTAGCTAGTTCATGTGTTAAACTGTGTATTTCTTTTCTTATCAAACCATTAAGATATTAGTCAGTTTGATTTTATAGTTGCCACCACCCCCATCTAATTATGAATTCCTCCCATCTTTCTAATGAGCATTTATTGATATCAGATTTTTAAGGCAATTCTAAATACTTGGAAAATTTGAACTTAAATATTAAGCAACATTATGTGACTCAAGAGTTTGAAAAAAGAGGAGTATTTTTATATTTTAACAAGTCTCTTGCTCTTTCTTTGCAGCCTCATCTTTCAAAAATTTCTCACTCTAATTTAGGAATTCCACGTGGATTTTATTTTCTCATTTATTTTTGATGAATTATTATTTCCAGATTAAATTTTCTATTCCATATTCTTCTCATCTCAAAAATAAGTTTTGCTTGGTAAATTTAAGAAAACTGTTCAAATGTTACAGATAGAGAACAAGTGGAAGATATAATTATTTTTCCTCTAAAATTAAACTCTGAAACTAGATTGCTTATTAAGGTTATTTCTTCAGTTAAATAAAATTAACTGTTCTGACAGTTTGCTAGACAACATGAAATTTTGGGAAATTAAGTGAAATAGTAAAAGGCAGTGAAATAAGCAATTTTGCAGCACCTAAAGTACATTATGCTCACTCATTTTTAGTCTTTAATAAATCTTTAATAAAGCCTCTGCTCCCTTACACAGATTACCTAAGGAATAAAGAATGCTGTCGGGATCGATAATGGGGGCAGAAACCCAGAGAAGATAAGTTGTGCCTTTGCTAAAGTAAGCTTTCTTCCCCTAAGTATGGCACAGACCCATACCAACAAACAGAGTTCCTTTGCTTTCTAAGAGCTTCTTTGCTCCTCGACAAATTTGCATTTTTTCTTTTTCTTTTTTTTTTTAGTGCTAGAGTTATTTAGTTCCAATTATTTTATTCCCAGTTACAGGAGCTTCATGTTAAGGACGTTACTCAGCTTTTTTTATTTCCATCAGTGTCTCCTTCCTTTACAGTCTGAGAGTTGTCCAAATGCAGAGGAGATATATAACCTCAGCTTCTCAATGCAATTACATAATTCCAAAGTTTCATTAATTTCAATAAATATAAGCTGATCTGGCAACAAAGGCAAGAGCACAAGAAACTCCCTAGCTTTGGAATGCTAACTTTCATTTGGCATTTGACATATGTTTTAACTTTAATAAAGAGAACAGAGAATTCTGTGGACATGTAATTTGTTTTAACATAAAATTCAACATTATTACAAATACATATGTATCAGATAAAAACAGATTTTTTTTCTCCGAAACAGGAACTTGGTGACATAAAAGACCTTTTAGGGTGAACAACACATTTTCTTTCTAGAGATTAAAATATGTCTTGAAAATTATCCCATAAAAAACACAGTTATTAAATATTTGGATCATTCATATCAGATCTAGAGATAATCATTTAAATCTCATCGCTCTTCTCTCCTTCCAGCTGCTGCTGTTGAGGGCACTCACAGATTCCCAGAGAAACAACATATATTTGACTTTAGGACCTCTTGCTTCACAAGGCTGTTGTCAAATTAAAGACACCTCACAAAGGAATTTATAGGGGTATTAACTGAAATACTGGGTGGCCTTTTACAAGATAAAATACAGTGGAGGACACATTTTAATTAAACTTCTTCTACAGGAGGATGTCCTCAGGCAGCAAAAGCTGGTCTCCCCCTTGCCTCTCTGGTCCTGGTGATAAACTGCTGAATCCTGTGTGTACGAAAGGTTACTGAGCTCCCATGCGTGTAACTGTGAAGGAATATTTTCCCAGTCACTGTCACACTGACACACTTCATATTTTCACTGAGTTTGTTCTCAGTTTTAAAACCATGCTACTAAAATTTGCCCAGCAGACATGAAGCCAATCAAGATTCTATCTTCTACTTTGAATTTACTCCTAGAGTGGGATAGGCAGGGGCAAGAAAAAATATGTATTTTTGCTACAGTCTAAAGAGCAAATTTTTCTCCTCAAGTGACAGTATTGTCCTGAGATAAGACATATCTTCCCTTAGCCATCCCTTCACCAAACCCTTCTGCTATATTCACTTGTACCTTTTAACACTGCCAATGTATAATATCAGAGCTCATTACATAAATATGCACAGATTTCCTCTTTGAACAAGACATATTGGTTGTAATGAAACCTGTAACACAATAGAAAGGAAGCATATAAATATACTTAAATATTAATTGTGAAGCAATTACACTATTTGCACTATCAATTGGAAAATCTGCAAAAGCAGATATTACACACTGTTATTTTCATGTGTCCTGGTTTTCATAATCTTTAATGGTTTAACCCAGGAAATTTTAGTTGAGTATATAGTCAGCTATTAAGATGAAAGTTGAAAATATGAACTACTGTTTAAATTATCTACTAAATATGAACCATTAACCAGATGCTGTATCAGTCTTTTTTGAGGCATAGAGTAATTTAAATCCTGTAAATCCACACATATTGGCTATATGTATGTAACACCAAAAGTAATTTCAGTGAGCATTCCCCTGCTCAAAATCAAATGGAATTTGATGTCCAAGGATCAAAAACCTATTCTTTAAGTAGTCTTTCCCTTTCACTGAGATGATTTGAAAAGTAAGATCCTACGACTCAGGCCAGGAATGCAGATTCTATCTCGCCATTCATGCTGTGTAGACAGCTTAAAACTCAGAAGATACTTGGAGCATAAAAGATGAAGCTCAACATCCACAAAACAAATAAATTTATTTGACATTAAACTTGAAAAATATTTTAAATAATATATTGGAATTCTAGGCACATAACTCCCTTGGCACATCAAAATTAAATCTGGGTTTGGGACACTACTGAGAACACACAAGAGGTATTTGCAAAAACTGACTGCACTGAAGTGTGAAAAATCAATTAAAACTTCCAGCCACTTCTGGATATAAACATTTTCCATGAAATAAAATATTGCTAAAAAGCTCATACTATAATTACACACTTTAAAAATAATTCATTTTGTTTTAAAAAAGTTAGAAGATAATTTGAAATTGAATAGACACAGAAGATTTAATTACAAATTTAAATTGGATTAACTGGTCTTTAAATATCAAACCCATAAAAACTATTTTTAACTCATATTTTCTGCTTTATATCTATACATCTCCTTCCATACATAACACACTTGCTTGAACCTGACCAGGTAACCTTAGCTAAGTTACCTGGTCAAGTAACTTAGATACTCCTTTTGATCTGTTGATCCAAAAATCTGTGATTGCTGCTGTATAACCAAAGCCTCTCAACAGCTGAACATCACCGGATTTGCTGTTCTGCAACTTCTGACATAAAGCCACAGTGTGCCCTCACCACTCTTACCCTTCAGCCTTCCCTGTGTTTTTTGCTCTTACTACATCCACCTTACAGTGGTGTATCAGCTCTGCTGCTTTGTGGACTCATTTCTTTCTGCTGCATTTGGAACTTTCTTTAGTGAGAGGTAAGGACTCTGAGTGAGTGAATCCCTCAGGAATTCTTCAGTTCAGTGGAGCATCTTCTGGCAGATAACAGTGATGTCAGACATGCAGTAACAGGGGCAATTGGCTATCCAAGCCTTCCAGTAATGAACTGGGAGGACTGCACTAAGGATACCAGCCCAGGTGAAGGAAAGTTTGGTTACCACTTGGTACCACTTGGTTACCACTCCTATTTTTAATAGCTAGATAATTGCCAATTTGCAAGTTCCAAAACTCTGGGAGAGTTTTCATTTTATTTCAACAAAAGAAAACTTACTATAACAACCAAACAACCCAAATGTACTTGCTTTTACTACAGTAATGTCTAAATTACTCAGAGCAGTATTTTTATACTGACAGAGATGCTGAGAGACCTAGCACTCTTTCCCCAAACCAGATTATAACACAAAAATTAGTATTTCACTGGATCAGACCAGAGGGTTCAGGAAGCTCAGTGTCTTGTAGATGACCTTATGTATAGACTGTACTTACTGCATTTATGGAAGTATTAAAATAAATTTAATCTTTCTAAGTTTAATACACAAATGCCATAAGAATATGTCAAGCTTATACAAACCTGTCAGAGACTGGGAATACTAGTCTATAGTGAACACCATACTGTTGAGCATTTTTTGCATCATTTCTGTTGTGTTTTGATTTGCTTTTAAGCAAAATGGATGGTTTTAAAAAGTGTTAGTCAACTTTTTGATGCTGTCATTGCACTGCCAGTTGTGGCAGAAATCACACCCAATGATGGTCCACAGAAAATGTTTGGAAGGGAAGTACAAGCAAGTCATCAACTCCTTAGCGAAAAACACTCATGGTAAAAATGCCTTTAAAGTTAAATTGCAAAAAAAATATATATTAAGATATTTTAATACACTTTCAAGTATTGTTTTTCCCATAGTTATTATAAAAATTATGGACAATACAATATAATTAACTGACTGAATTAAAGCCAGAAAATTTGACATAATGTCCATTGGGGAAATTACTCAGTTTGAATGGAGATTTTTCTTTTCTAAATCATTTATAAAGTGAATAAAATAAACAGCACACATGGGAACATGCAGGCATGTGGATTAGTAGGGATGTTTGAACTTCAGGTCAGTAAACTATTGATTTACAGTGATCAGTTCCTTATTTCATAACTCCAACTCAAAATGGCTTAACCTGACATGTCTGTACAAGTACAATATTTGTTTTTACTATAAGCTGAGAAGAATATGTTGTTATTTCAAGTAAGCAACAGAAAGGGGAAGGTTATCTGATGATAAACTCAGCCTGTAGCTGAGGTTATCCTGCCACTGCTAGAAAGCTCCAGCTACTTAGCTCTAGCATTTCTGGATAGGTGATTGCCATGTTTTAAATTGACCTTTTCTTGAAATCCATGTTCCACAGAACTAGGTGCTACTCTATACAAGGAGAACATGCCAGACTGTGCTGTAATCAGCTCTCCCTGCTCATCTTTTGTCAGTCTTTGCCTGTTAACTTTGCTGCCACAGACAGAAATGAAAGGCCAGAAGAGAATGTCACAAGCGGCAGAACTTCTGCTGGGACTTCATTCTCCACCCCTGCTTGGAACACCTTTCCTGCTTCTTCCTATCCTAACGTCAACATGGTCCAGCTTCAGAATAGATAATCCCATTTATACAACAGACCCCAAACACAAAAACCCAGGATAAGAAACAGGCCATGAAGATAAGGATGCAGGAAACAGCTGTGAGGTTTGATGGTATCCTTTTCCAGAATCAGCACTGGAAGGTGCAGTCATGAGGAGGGATTTTCATGGGTCATTTTGTTTTCCACACTCAACTTTTAGGAATGGCAACAGTCAAATCAGTTGGGTATGTGTGACAAGATAATATGAGACAAAGCCTGGCACTAACAGTCCTATAGAAAAACAGTTATAGGAACTTCTTGCCTTTAAAGTTGAGGGAAACAAAAAATGTCACAACACTCATATATACTTGGACACAGAAATGCTTATTGACTTTATGGAACTCACGCTGTCGCTTCCTGCAGGATTTCATTTCCTTGTAGTGGCAAAAGTTTATGCAATGAGTCTATTTGGTGAGGCTGCAATGCAATCCAACTAAATGTAATGGTTTCTAGGCTAGCATTGTGTCTTTCCTATCTTAAACAAGCACATGCCAATGCTTTCTAATTTGAATTAGTAATCACATCCTACACATTACAAACCATCAGATCTCAGCTGCTATCAAGCTGTTCCATGTTGCCAGCTATCCTTGATACCAGATCACCTGATTGTTGCTTGGTGGTTGCCAAGGCAGTCCTGAGAAATCTCATTCATGCAGTATAAGATTTATTCAATGCTTTAGTTTCCAAGCTACCTGACTTCCCAAATGAGTTTCACAATGGATTTTGTGGTATATCAAAAAATTGCATCCTTGTTCAGAGTTTTTCAAGAAATTCCCCTTCAGCGTTCACAAATAAGCAGGGCCTGACTGTGACAAGCTTCAGATAGAAATTCACCACTGTCATGGGTGGACCCAGGCTAGATGCCATGAAAGCTGCTCACTCACTCTCCTCTGCAACTGAACAGAGGAGAGAAAATTTAATGAAGGATTCATGAGTTAAGGACCAGGAGAGGTCAAAGGCAAAACAGGCTCAACTTCAAGACACAAAGTGAATTTATTACTAACAAAAGCATAGCAAGATAATGAGAAAAAAAATAAGCCCTAAAAAATACCTTCCCCCTCCCCCTCCCTCTTTCCCAGCTCTACCCTCTACACCAGCAGTGCAAGGAGGGAAGGAATGGGGATTATGCTCTGTTCATCACCCATGGCTTCTCCAGCTGCTCAGGGAGAGGAGTCGTTCCCCTGCTGCACTGTGGGGTCCCTCCCATGGAGACAGTTCTCTGTGACCTTCTCCAGCGTGGTTCCAACCTCACGAGCAGCAGCTCCCTGTGACCTGCTGCAGCCTGAGTCCATCCCAGGGCAAACAGCCCTCCCAAAACTGCTGCAGCGTGGGTCACCCTTCCATGGGCTGCAGTTCTCCAAGGACAGGCTGCTCCAGCCTGGGAGCAGGGCCCCTCACACCTTGGGTGTCCCACGGGCTTACAGCCTCCTCTCAGGCATCCACCTGCTCCAGTGCAGGGCTCCTCCATGGGCTGCAGATGGATCTCTGCATCCCCATGGACCTCCATGGGCTGCAGGGGCACAGCTGCTTCACCATGGTCTGCACCATGGAATTCAGCAATGCCTGCAGAGCAATCCTGGCTCCAGTGCCTGGAGCACCTCCTCCCCCTCCTTCACTGACCTTGGTGCCTGCAGAGTTGTTCTCCTCACATGTTCTCACCCTGCTCTTCTCTGGCCACAGTTAAAACACTGCAGCAACTTTTTGGTTTTCTTTCTTCTGAAATATGTTATCACAGAGGTGTTACCTCACAGAGGTGTCACTATCATTTCTAATTGGCCCATCTTGGCCAGAGGCACATCCATCTTTGGAGCCACTGGGGATTGGCTCTGCCAGACGTGAAGGCACCTTAGAGCAGCTTCTCACAGAAGCCACCTCTGGTCCTCCTGCTACCAAAAACCAGGTTGTGCAAACCCAAAACAACCACACAAACCTGAATTGCAGTTTTGCATACCATCTGATTTTCTGTTCTTCAGCATTATCAGACAAGCACCCTCCTATTTCTAAAAGCATTTCTAATTAAATTATACCAAACCATATACTAATTAGCAGAATCCATATATCCCTGTACAGAGCATACTTGCTAATTCAGATGGAGATTTGGTTACACAAAATCTAAAGTGTTATTTAGCTCACTGCGAAACAAAACACAACATTTCCATCCTTACTTCATTCATGCTCTGCTGAACATCGGAATCAAAGTGATATTAGAAACACAGAACGCCACTTTTTGTGCCAAAGCTCATCTGCTTTTAATACACCATTTAATCTCATGATCACTCTCACACTGTCTGTTCTGTTTTAGCAAAAAAATAACAAGCCTATCCTTTCATACCAACATATTCCACTATGAAAATCAACTAAATAGAGTTAGATTTAACATTTTTCTTCCAAATTACACAGTTGTTAAAGGAAAACAAAAGCACATCTATAGCATTTAACAGTTAGAATTTTAGATATTCTTTTACAGACGCTGGGAAGATTTTTTGAGTTGTTTCTCTGGTGTGCAGATATGCTAAAGTGGGAGGAAGGTTATGTTTACAAACACTTAACTGAAGTATGCCTTTTCCAAATCGTGCCATGGATATCACAAAATCCTGTATGAATTTCACTGAACTTATCAAAGAATTTCATTTCTAGGAAAAAAGAAAACACGCTCAGATACAGTGATGTTTGGAGAGGAGGAGAAGTGATCACTTCACTTGGCGTGTCCCTTTCACCATCACTGTGAAAGCCAATTTTCATGTTTAGCTCTTGCTTTACAGTGTCCCAATGTAAACCTTCTAAGAAATATTTCTAAGAGAAGATTATTGATTTTTTTTTCTCATACCAATGAATTTTGCTATTAAAATTAGAACTAGTAAATTTAGATTTAGCTTGGTTATTTTTTTTTTCAAATTAAATAATTGGTAGAATAAAAAGCCTGAGTTTTTAATATTATTTCCTTTTACAATAGAATGGGCAAAAACCCACGTCTGTTGCCAATTTGCAAAACTAAAATCTTGTGTGGCAGGGGCCAGTTAGAGGGTAGGAAATCACATACTTTTTCTAGTTGCATATATGTGAACTTGTGATCTGATAAAAAGGCCAGACTGTTATGGACCATGTCTAATATCTATTACAAAATATAATCAAAATATAAGGAAATTGGTCAGAGAAGTATATCTTAAGTAAATTTTAAAGTAAATCTAGTGTAATTTATATCTCGGTGTGCCAGTGAAAAAACTTATGTTTATAAGCAGAAGATGTATAACAAGGGATGATTCTGTTGTATAAAATTTACTCTGCAATACAATTTTCTATAATTTTCTTCACACTTAAGAATTAGAGTGCAAGGGTTTTATCCACACTAGTTAACACAGAAGTATTGTGGGCTCAAGTTTTCCCTGCTTGCTCTACCTCTCAACTTGGAGTAGAGAAGGCTCCAGGGATTCTGCAAGAGAGATGGCAAGGGACTTTTTACAAGGACATGTAGTGATAGGACAAGGGGGAATGGCTTTAAACTGAAACAGGGTGGTAGATTTATATTATATATTGGGAAGAAATTATATCTCAAAAAACATGTGGATTATGCCTTAAATAATTTAAATTTATGCATTTTTGGAGCTGTGGTCCAAGAGGTTCTGGCAGAAGATGTACAAGCCTATGCTACCACCCCAGCTGTAACTGTGTACATGTCTTGACCTTTCAATTTCCTTGAGAGCCATACCCACCGGATATGATTATTAAAACAAAGAAAAGAAAAGCTCCACTATACTCTGGCATTTTCAGGGGAAAAAAAAAAAAACCCAGCTAATGGAAAGTGCTTGACAATATTTGCTTTTGTCTTTTCCCTTGCATGTTCAGCTGAACTTAATCTATTGTTTGCATTTAGACAAAAGGCAGGACAAATTACATGTTTGCCTACGCCTATTCAAAGAAAAGGAACAAAGGTTTCAGAATCAGACATAGAAAATGGAGTTATTTTTCTCACTCTTTACAAATATTTAAGTTGTAAGCATTTGAGCTGCAGAAATAACAAACCTAGCTGAAACTGCCTTTTCCCAAGAAACCTGAAAAGACTTTAAAAAAAAGACACTTCTTTTCACTTGTCATGCAAATATTTTCAAGCGCAGTTAAGAGAAATAATTTTTAGATTTTAATTTACAAGACAAGAGTAATTTTAAGTATTGCAGTTTTGTGTTTAGGTTCTTTTGATGAAAAAAATGAAGAAAGTAGCCAAATCCACAAAAATACTTCTTTTATTTGTAAAACTTTTTTTTTTAATATAGTAATACAGGTACACAGAGATTGGAAATGTACTGGAAAAACCGCTCTTTTAAAATATCATTGCTATGCTATAATTCTCTCACTTGCCACCAACTAGATGAATAAATCAATCACTTTGCTCATTGCATAATTATTTAATGATTAACCCTTCCATGTACTCCCACATAATGCTATAGCAGCAGAAGAACACCTCTTACCTGGCGTGAGTGTTCAATTTATATAGCTCAAGAGAAAATATTTATCTATTTAGCACAACCTAGTAAAGGAAAACAAGTCAGATTTCTTCTGGAAAAATATTTCAAGATAAGCAAATGAGCTCTTGGTTGAGAGAATGCCATGAATATCTGAAAGTATATAAACAACTCCATGGGCATATGTGTCTGAGAGGAGTCAAGAGGAGTCAAGTCATTCCTGTGTTTCTGTAGCAAATTCCACAGCATAGGAATATGTGCATACAGAGTAAAGACTCTTTAGCACTAGCCTTTCTTAGATTTTTCTGTCTCTATTCTATCAGTTGATGTAAAAAAACGGTGCTACTAAGAAAGTACACAATACATTTCCTTGTTTTAAAAAAATGTTTTTCTAATCTAGTACTAGGGTTTCTCTGCAAGAGTGCAATGGAAAAGTGTTCTTTGGTGACTGACCAAAATACCACAAGAGCAAATGGGTCTTTATTGTTTACATGCCTAGCATTGAATAAAAATTGTCTTTGCAACTAGTCTGAAATTACCAAGTTACTGTTTCAAACTAGCTGGGGGGTATGAAACGGATTCTTTAAATCTTCATTTTGTAACACAAACTGAATTTGTCACAGCAGTATTGGGCAAATGCTATGCTCTTGTGTCTGCCTTATGCGCTATTCATCTACTGCATTTTTACATGAAAAATCTAAAATATTAGCAGAAGTTTATTAATCCTAAAGAATACTTCATCTTCTGTGATGCATAAGCTCCAAAAGTTAATGGTTACTTGCTGTGCATTCTTCATGAAGATTGGAAAAGGTTAAACTGGCATAAAAATCCCTGCGTTGAACTGTTGGGCAGAAAAGATAGTCAAGCTCAGAGGGACTGTGTTACCTTCTCCTAGCAGCTATCAGTACCCTGACCTATCCTTTTACCCTCTGCTGAAATAAAGTTCAGATGATTTTTATAATTCTCATTTTCAATGATAGCTAAATCTCTCCAAAATTCTGAAGTCAAAAAAGGTTAATCTCATAAAATGCCATTTTAGTTATACCCCACTGTTTGTGGGGTATAGATTTTGATTTTGACAAAATCTATTTAAGATCTTTGAATATTTTTTATTTTGATGACATGACAGGTCCCATTTCTCAAATTTTTGTTTACTAGGCACATTTCAGTTAAAGTGAATCTTGGTTGTAATCAAAATCTTTTTCCAAATTTCTCTCTACACAACAACATAGTCTATTTTTTTTTTCCTTTTTATAGCTACTATATAACTACTATAGCAAGAAGTAAAGTAAAAGTTAGCTAAATATTTTATCTCTATATGAAGGAGACAAACAGTAAGAAGTTAAACTGACAAACAATAAGGAATATTAAAGTAATAGTCTACAGGAGCAGGAATTAGGGATTATTTTGTCAATCTTGATTTTACATTCTAAAAATACTGAAATATTAATTTGGAAGGCAAGTGCTTTTATCTGATGGAAAGAAAAATTGTTTGGCTGATAACCTGCACCTAGTTAAAGAAAAGAACAGGACTGTGTTGACTGTGATCAGTAAGCAACGAGCTGGGCCCTCACCATGCCTGCCTTTCCTATCATATGTGGCCATGCCAAACCATGCTGTTCTTGGCACAAAAGCAACAAACTAACCCACCCTGCCTAGAAAAAGCATTTATTTTGTCTTGGAAAACAATCAATTTAGAATGAAGGAGAGAAAAAGTATAAACTTTCTCCATACCCACGTTATTTTTTTTTTACTAGAGAATGTCTTGCAATTACTTTCAATTTTAACTGGAGTTCTAGGAACACTTTGAAAGTTTAGACCACTGTTCCTCATGCAAGAGGCATAAAAAATTCCTCTAATCACCCTCTAGCTACTACATAATGGCTTGCTTTTTACAGAGAACATAACAAAAAGTATTCCTAAAGATATGGAGGATGAAAGGATAAATTTTGGGAATGCTAATAACATTACATATAATTTTTCCCCATAATTAATTTATTATGAAGAGTGTATTTTGAAAGAAATTCTTGCAATATCAATAATATATTTTCCAATAAATTTAATTTAGAATGTGTATTGGAATCTGGTTTTATAAACTAATACAACCTAATACAAAGTTCATCTAACATGAATTTTGATGGCTTATAAAAGAGATTTGTTTGTGAGTTCCTTTCAATTGGAAAGTGCAACATATTTCACTTTTCCTTTCCATATTTCACTTTTACAGATGTCTGTAGGAACTGGATTACATTTTCTCAAGTATCTTCCAGAAGCTATAGCACAAATTTATAATCCTAGCTTCCTTCTGGATTAAAGCTAGGATAGTCAACAGCTTCAGCAACTTCCAGGTTATAGTCCCATGATTGCTAGCTATTATTTATTAAACTTCTCTAAGGGCAGTAGTGGGGCTACGCTTCTTAAATTTGAATTCTTCCCTTTTTTTTAAATGAAATTCTGATGCAGAACAGAAGTCTGAATCAAAAGTCTCAAGCTCCCACATCAGTGTTCCCCATGGACCTTCCTGTGTCTCACAGAGTTAAGTACACAAATGAGAAGACCAAAATGCAGCTTGAATATTAATGTTCTGGCAGTGTGTCTTTCAGCTGGCAGGGCTCTTTTACTTGGGCAGCTGCCAGATGTGATCATTTGGAATACAAAACTTCTTTATGAGAAAAGTGTGAAATAAATCTAGAATCCACTGGAAAACCCAAAGCTGCTGTTTCTTTATTACAAATATACCATTACTTTTAGCTACAGACTACTAGGATATCTGCTAGAAACTAAAAAGTAGATACTGCCCAAAACTGAATAAAATGCTGCAAGCCAACATTGCAGAATAGGGGAAAATGTGCAGAGGCAGATGTAGGGCCTTTGTTTCCTCTCTGAGATATTGAACATGTATTAGCAATGTATGTAAGGCATACCTGAGTATTAATATGTTGTTATTTATCTCTTTCTTTCCCTCCATTTCTAGGATGTTTTATTTTGGAAAAGAAAAAAAAAACAAGGCTCTCTGCAGACTGTCAGTGTCCAGATGTTTCCTGTGTATTTTCTAAGCTGAGCACCTCACATTACCAGTTGCTGTGACACATGTAATGTCATTAGACAGGGAATAAACAACTTCAAAACCATCCACAGAGCCCAACATCTAATTAGTCAAACAAGCAGGCTGGGAAATCAGAAACACCAGAGCCAGCTGTATCGGGCAGTATGCTGTAAGAGAAACTTAGGCCAACAGAATCTTTGCTCCAAGGCAGTACTGAAATTCTTTCAGGTACAAATGATCATGATCACACGAGACTCAAAAAATGATGGTCTTGTAACTCTTGAGACAAAAAAAGGGACAATATTTTATATGCTATGGCTGTGTAGTAGAAAGGAAGGGGAGAAAAAATGCTAACTTCCTCAGTGGTTAGTGAAATTTTATCCTTGGGAAAGAGCAAGTGGAGGATGCTAAAGCATATTGAAGGGGAGAGTAAAATTTCCTTCTTGGAAAATTAATAAAAGATGATTGTAAAATACTCACCACAAATCCTCTTCTGAATGTGGTAGGCCTGGAAAAGAAGAGTAGCTTTCACACAGCCCTTCAGTTTATGTCTATAAAACTTGCCTACATGCATGCTCAACCTATGACGCTATAAATTACTCTATATTCATCCACTGCAGAAAGTGGGGGAATAGGAAAGACAGAATCAGGCTATTATCTGAGGTGCACTAGAAAACAGAGTCAATAGGCTGAATGTAGTATGGCAATTCCTGCCTGGAGAAAAAGGAAAAAGTATGATCCAGTTGCAAGTGTTTATACATGAGGCTGTGTTTTCCACAGAGGCTCCTGGAGATTTTCAAAACTGACCTAGAAGTCTTAAGCAAACTGATCTACTTTGAAGTTAGTTCTGCTTTGAGCAGGTGTCTGGGCTTGATGAATACCAGGAGTCTCTGATAACCTGAATTTTCCTGCAAATCTGTGACACCCTACTATGTTTCAGGGATGCTAGATTCCTTGAACTTTTAGCCAGGACTGCACGTCAGAACTAGAATTCGTATTTTGGAGGGTGTTTTTCTGATACAAGCAATGAGATTACTGTTTTTAAAGGTGAACCATTTCTTAATGTGCTTGCATGTTTGATTGCATTTCCATATGTAATATTTTCTGTATTGTCACTTTGTAATTAGAACTTTCTAAAGAATTTCAGGCTGCTTTGTCAACCTGGGCAAATTTGTTTAGACTATTTTTAATTGAGTCAGAAACAATGTTGTTGGTTGTTTCTGCTCCTTAGGGACAGAAGGAATATTTGGGCTTATTATTTACATATCCTTTCTCCTGACATGCTGCCATCTCTAACTCTTCATTTCATGTTAAGAACCACTCAATTTAAAAAAAAAAAAGGGGGGGGGAGATTGAAAGACAGAGGAGTGTGAGAGAAGGGTCCCTAAATAATCAAATAAAAGTGATAGCAATTACTGAAACATAGCTGAATTGCAAATGATTAAAAGTTATTTTTTGTAATGAACATGGAATTTTTAGTCTTACCAGATGTGCTGCAATGTTATTAGGATGGGTTAGTTTGTTGCTTGGGGTTTTTTTGAAAGGCTCCAAGGCAAAAATGATCTGGCATAGGAGGATGTATGCTTTGTCTTGATCTCTAAATTAAGTAAGCCCTTGCACTCTTAAGAAATGCAGTCTAGGTCATGCAAGGTCCTAGTAGGCTAGGTCTTGTTACTGTAAATATAAGAAATTATGAATTCCTTCCTTTATGTTCGATTCTATTTATTCTAGACTTAAAATGTACATAAAGGGAAACAAGTTACTAGCTCTGAGATTATGTATAGAATTTATATCTCTTTCCATCTCCAGAGAGAAAACAACTGCAGGAGTACACAAATACTGCTTCTCAAAAGTAAGGTAACATGCTACTCAGGAATTTTGTGGGAAACCTTTAGTTAGTACCAACAAAGTAATGAAAATGACAACAGATTTCTTTTGACAACAGCTGGCATGCAGACTTAATTGATTTCTAAAGGAAAAGCATGTGAACAAAATTCGGTTTTGCCAAAATGCAACTGCACATTTTTTCCCAGATGCAAAGGGGTCATCTATAAATAGAAAATCCCTCTGATAGCCACAGCTAGAATGGGTTCATGGCAGCTGAGCCAACCCCTTCAAAGGTTGTCTGAGATACATCTTGCTGGAAAATCAACAAGATGGATATACCTGTTATTGAGAGCAACATGTTTAAAGGAGAAATACAGGTATTAAAACATAAAGCCTTTCTCCAATACAAGTCAGAGCTGTACATGGCCTGAGAAACTACTGCTGGGGCAAAGAGTCATAAATACCTGGTTGTACCTGGTAAATACCAAGTCTTGGGATCAAACTGACTCTTTTTTTTTTAAATAAATTCTACTGATCCTGGACTTATATATGCCTTTTACTTCCTTTAGAAACTTTATTTATACAATTTATTGTATACAGATGTTTGCAGGCAAAATCATTTTCTCCTCACATCAATGTTTGCTGGCAGACAGGTCTCTAAAGATATGCATTAACATCCTCCTCATTGTATCACATTATATTTGCAGTGTTGCTCAATACACACAATGTTCTTTGCTTCTTTGGAAAATATTCTATTTTTTTTTTCTTAGCTAATATTTATTTCCTGTTTTGTTCATAGCTGAACTGACCCAAAAAACCCAGATGACTTTTCAGCAATTCTAACTGCACAACTACGCTGGTTTAACTATGCAACTACCATATAACCTATACATAAAATTTAACTATGAGAAAATCACCTTACTTCTGCTTTGCAGACAGAATTTTCAGTCTTTCACAAATATTGATACAATGTAAAGCAAGGGCTTATTTCATTAAGGCCTGAACAATCTCTTGTCATTCTAGTGATCAGAAATAAAACAAAACAAATAGGTGACAGCTGACTTACTGCACAAAGAAGCCCAAAGACATTTCTGTCTCAAAGTAAAATAACATAGAGTGCTTTACCACTTCCATATTTACATGGGTACCCTAAAAATGCTTTGTTTTTTCCTCACTACACAACCTGTTGAAGACAATGTCATGAAATAACTCTTATTGATAAATGAAAAAGACAGAAAACATTATCAAGCTGATCACTAGTGATAGCAGCTGTTACATAATTTTGTTATGAAGCTATTTCCTGCTGCTAGAGGGTTTGAAATAAATTTACTTGTATAATTGTAATTGTATTTATTTTATTCCTCCTGGCCTAAATAAAAAGCAGAAATTAAACAATATTGAATATTTCATGGAGATAACCTCTTTAGAAAAAAAAATGAATTAAATGTTTTTACTGATATTTGACATGTTATTACAAAATAACTGGTGATAGAATCATATTCCAAACAACCAAAACTATACTAACTTCAAATATAATTTTTTTTCTACTCATAGGACTAGAATTCCATCCAATCGTCTTCTATGAATCAGTAAATTATTTACTTCTTATTTATTTACCTTTTTAATACCCATGTATATTAAATAATATAGGGGCCATAGCATCTTCTTTAGCCATGCTAAAGACATCTGCTTGAAACCATTCATTCAAATTATATCTATGGTAAATGAAGTGATACAGCCCTTAGAGGTGAAAAATATATGTATATGAGATTATGAGACCTCTCTCTCCTATAAGAGATGTCTCAAGAGAGGTGTGGCTTTTCTCCTCAGGTATGAGTACCTTAAACTACCTGTGCAGCTTATCTATGTTATTAATAAATAATTAATTCTACCTGACATGTGGGAGCAATTTTTGTTAAATTATCTAGTGGTTAATCTCTAAGACCACACAATAAGACCATTGTCCCTGATCAGAGCTTTCTCCCTCTAATTGCACGCACCTGAAGGGGCCTGCAAGTCTCAGCATGGCAGCAGAGGTCTGGGGGGGTGTGTGTGAAACTTACCAAACAGTGTTTTCAGGAGATTGCAGGATGTGAGAAACTTATTAAGTGATGCTAAGGAGAAGAGTCAAAGGTAAGGAAAGGAAGGGAACAAGGTGGCTGTGAAAGAACAGGTATGAAGGAAAAGGTGACAACACTGGCCGGCCAAGGGAAGCAAGAATGAGACACCACAAGCTGGCAGGTCCTGAGTGTCCATTGTTAGCAACTCAGAATCTATGGCTTAGAGAGTTGCTAAGAAGAGGATTGAGCAGGTATGGGTAGCTATGCAATTATCTTCTACACTAATTATCTCCCATCTTGATAAACAGGAGCAGAGGAGAAGTCCGTGCTGCTCATGCTGCCATGTGAACTACAGAAATTCAGTACCAGGGCAGGCTTGCTCTCCAGCTGCTTGTGAAGGCCCAAGCATTACTTAACAGATCAATCCACCCAGCTCTCTCTTTATTTGGGCAAGACTGGAATGAAAGACCTGCCAGTTCTTCATTCATGGTCATATCTCTCTTCCTTATTATCTGTCAGTAATTTCACAGTAAGAAAACTTTTTACATTTTAAAGTGATGGGTCTATGTGTTCTTGTAACTTCTAAACTCTTATTCTTCTAAACTCTAAAGAGTTACTGAACTACATGTTCATTACATGTATTCAATTAATTTTTAAAAGCAGGAAATAAGCTTTGACTCTGCAAAGAAGTAATGAATGAAGAATTCTCTTCAATTATCTGGTGAGTTCCAGATCCTTCTGCTTTCCACACAGCACTAGATTCACATTCTTCATTTGTCTGTACTATTAGTAAATCAGAGTGAAAAAAAAGACATTTTTTAAAAAAAAAGCTTTTATTCTGACACAATTACACACAAATTAAGACTCAAAAAGCTCTTATCAGTGATGTTGACTACAGTTTCATCTTGATCTCAGTGCTTTGCTCTTAAGTACCATCTTGAATGACAACAATAGAAACTTGAAATGTGAATCACACTTTAATCTGTGATTGCATCTGAATATATTTCATATATTTCCCTGAATATTTATTTTAATCACTCTTTAGCATGATCTACCACAGAGCAAAATAAAAGAAATAGTTCCTGAAGAAAAATAATGTTATTGCCTCTTATTTCCTAATCTTTTCTCATTCTGTACTTGTCCCATATTTAGTAATCCAAATACTTGTCCTAGGCTTCTTATCCCAGAAAGAGGTGTTTGTGCTCCACTACAATATAAATATTAGCTTTTAAAATAAAAGTATTGCACTACAATCTACAACCATGAATATAACATGAATAAAAAATGAAAGCAATAGTATTGCAACATTTGATTTTGTTGCTAGTGATGTAGTTTCAGAATACTGTTCTAAAATCCAGGTTTTAGCTGATGATTTGTTGGCTGCAGACAAATGACTGCTTTATGATAGAAAACACAGGGAAATACAACAGATTGAGGGAGGATGAGAAGTAGGAAAAGACAAGAGGAAAACAGGAAAACAAAGGAAGGAAAGGGAGAATCTTAGAGAAAGGTAGTGGCAGATAAAAATATGTACATGAGGCAAATGAGAAAAATGTAAGGAGAGAAAATTGTAGAATAATAATGAATAAAAAGGTTTAGAAAAGTTAAAGATTAAAAAAAGAAAATAACCATGAAATCAAAGGAAAATATTTAACTGAAAAAAATATTTTTGAATACTTTTTTTCTGTGCATCTGTAACTAGAGGAAAGGAGGTTAGGTAGAATAAGTCAAGAGCACTAAAAAGATAAAGGGAAATCTCTAGAGATACAACCAAAGAAACTAAAGAAAGACAAAGAGCAAAGGAGTAGAACATAATACATCTTTTGCAGCAAATATTAGCATTTTACAATTTATTTTACTTTCTCTTCATTAACATTTTTCATATTCTATACTATTTTAGAAATCTAGTCTTGAGCTATATCCTACAAGTCAGTAGATATGAAATTCCAATTAAAATCTTAAACAAACTTCTGAAAGTAAAATATTGGTGCTAAATATTTCCCATGATAGAGCAGATGTTTCATTTTAGTTTCAAGTCAATATGTAGCATTAATTTCTTATAGTAATGATATTTTTATTTTGAACTTTTCACTGATGTTTGCAATAGAAATATGATTCAGAATACCTCAATACAGCATACAAGTATTGAGCATATATTTTTGAGATGCATCATTAAGATTGCATTTCGCTGCTGTTTAAAATAGCTAGAAATGAGAACCCCTTGACATACACAATTTACCACTTGGTCTTTTCATTGGGAAAAATCATTGTGGCTTTTTCATTTCCCAATTTTCATTGGGATTTTCAGTGGTACAGTGGCAAAGATACATTATTAGATGATGATTTTTTAATATACATTAAAATTTGAGGGGCCTTTTCCATCAATATTTAAATAAAGACATCCCAGAAGGTCATGTAGGAAACATGTAACACTGAATTTTCTCATTTTCACAAAATGAAGAGACATAAAAGGTAAACAGGTAAACACCATTGCTTGCCAAGTTTTCCTCCCACTATATGTATTTAACCAGCATGACTGGAAGAATGAAGGTCGCTAGCATAGAGGCACTGACTCAGGGGACCAGTATTGCCCCAGGTGGGGTAAGATCCAACCAGTCTGCATCCTGTTTACCATACTTGAAGATTTCTATCAGTGTTGGTGAAAAGGAGGCAGATAATAGTAGCAGAACATTTTAAGTCATATCTGTCATTTTAGTAGGACTCAGGTTTTTATATAAAGATTCTCTGCATAAGTATTAGTAGTATAAGTATTAGATATCTCATATGTTTAAGTAATTAATGAACCTAAAAAAAATATTTCTTTGCCTTCTTGTGTAGAATTCTGCAAGAATTTTGATGTTTATTTCAAATGAAAAGAATGTTTCCCTCAGTCTATTTCCATTAAGAAAGTTTGAAAGTGTATACTCTGGACGTTAACGAGACAATTCATGATTTGTTTGCTAAAGAGCACAGTTGCCTCTCTCTGTGGGCTTTGCCATGAGATAAGCACAGAGTGGAGCAACAGGATGGTGCTAACCCAAGACCTGGCGGAGGCGAGATCTGGTTATTTCATCCTGGTTAATGCATCCTGACAAAAATTCCCACTAGGGCAAACAGTGTAAAGAAGCAACTACTTACATGTATATCACTGGTCAAACAAAAGGAAAGACAAATTAACGACTGTGCTGAAATCCGCTCTGATGGGTAAAAGGTAATTCTGGCAGGGTGATGATGGACTTGCAGCCTATCAATTCAAGAAACCAACTCAAAAGAAGAGGAAGACTAATTGGCATGGGGACTAATTGGCATTAGAAGTGAGGGAATAATTCAACCAACAGAATAAGAGAACTGTGTATCCAATGAGCCTTAATTCCTATGTTTGCTAAGATGTAGGAATGATGAAAACTTTTGAACCTCAGGAATTCCACAGCCAAGAAGAAGAGTGTGAAGAAGGAGAAGTGGGATGCCTCTAGATACATGGGAGGTGACAATCTTCTGCTTGATATCTCTCTCTGTCTCTATCTCCCCTTTTCTATTCCTTTCTATCTCTCTATCTGCATTTATTAAATAAAATCTGTATTGTTGACTTCTGCATGTGGTCTCATTTGCACCTTAATTCAGGCAGAGGCTTCTCTCACTAATTGGTTCTTAACATTTGCCAAAACAGACAGCTGATCCCAATTTTCTCCCTCCTTTTCTTCCAACAGATCTCAATGGTATTTAGGCACATAAACAGTTTCTGCAAAACTTGCAAAGCTGAAATTCATTTGTTTTAATTCCAATGAAGAAATCTCATTGTTAAATGAAAGGAGAGAAAGCTCAATATTGACTTTGTTAAAAGGCACCTCAGATGTTTCCCTCAGTTGTTAAATACTCACAATCATATATTGTCAGTGAGTTTATACACTCTTAAAAACTATCACACAATTCCTGTAAGCATTGCTGCAGAGTGTTATCCCTGCGATGTTATGCTGGGAAGTACAGGAAGAGAATTCTGACACTGTCTGCTTTCTAATATCCCTTGCAATCTAAACATTACTATCCAGTGCCCTAAGGCTCTCTTTTTACCTTAGCTCTTACTGATTTTGTTGTATATAAGAAATGTCCAGAACAATCACAGACATGCTTCATATCTTTCCATCTATCTTTAAAATGTTTAGATTGCTGGAGGCTAAAAATGCTCGTTATTTTGTTCCACCATCTAAAGTGTCTGCAGAAGAACCAACACCTACAAAATTAAGTTGTTTCAGTTTGAAAAATATTTGGAAATCTCAACATGAAAAGGCTGCAACACTGCATTCAAGGGATGCAGGATCAAAACTTTGCCATTTTATATGTTATCAAAGTTCACATTAAGATATAAAGGCCTGTAAAAATTTCATTTTCATAATCTTGCATGTTGCATAGGCAGAAACTGTACCCAGGTATTCTTATCTTCTCTGCCCAAATTCCTTAATGTCTCAAGACATTAAACTCAGGGCTTGAAAAGACTGCATCAGCCACCAGATCCAAATCTCCTGCAACTGTGGGAAACAATTCAATAGGGACAGAACTCAAAAACATTCTCCAGAACATCTGCACTATTATCTTCTGTACAATAAATATGTGAGACACCTGTATATTATAACACATTTAACACTTCTAATACAAAGCACCATATGTCTCAGGGTATCAGCAAGAGAGTAGGAGATAAGAAGGTTGCCAGTAATGAATTGAATTGCTGGAGTACAGAGTTTGTTATCCAGAAGTGAATGCAGTCACTTCCCTAATGATCTTCTCCCATCTGCCCAGAGGAAAATTGTTTCCTATTTCCTGACATGAAATATCTAGTAATTTTATTAGGTTGGCTTATAAATACAGGAGCAAATAGCACTAACCAGCAACTTAGAAATTCAGAAAACAACTTGTATGGAGAAGCTGGACAATCTTATTCATCCTTAATTTTGAGACGAGAGCTTGGGATTTGATATAATCACTAGAGTAAGACAATTTCTTTCTGAGAGTGGGATTTATTGCTTATGTGTATTGAACATATTAAATAGATATTTAGATTCAAACAACTAACTGTGATGTGAAGAGCAATAAACTCAGATCAAGGGTTGGGAAAGGAGAGGGAATCTCAAATGGTATTGAAATCCTTTACTCTTGAATACCACTCTAGTGACCACTACTAGAACAGACCTTTGAAAAATTCAGGCATGGATAAACATAATGCTATCAAAGGATACATTGGGAAAAAATGGTGACAAAACCTAACAACCAAATCAGAAAGAAGACCTCTTTTCCCAGGACATGTTTTTTTGTGATCAAAGAATATTTCCTCTTTAAGAATCCTTGTATTAATTATGCAGTATCTAAATGGACATACATACCCATTTTTTTTTCAGAATAAATGCTGATCTGAAAGAAGAAGAGTGACAGGCAAAGTGGGAGACTCTTTTGGGATGTATATGTATATATGGCAAGAAAATTTGGTATTAATCAGATTTTGCAATACATAAGATTCTATGAATGAGAGGACAAAACCTATAAAAACTCCTATAAAATAATGTGCTTCTAAATTCAGTCTCAAAATTCTGACCTTTCACTCCATTTCAGAGGTATTCTTATTTCCTTTCTTTATAATCTCTATTAATTTAGGAAATGTTCCTTCAAGAGGCACAATGGATTGACTTCCCAATGAAGTAGCTGTTTAGAGAGATATAGAGAGGTTTCCAGTAAGGTTGAGAACTAGTATCATGTGAGTAACCACAAAAAATACAACATAGGAATGAAGAAACTTAAAATACAATGGTTTAAAATTGTGCCTTTTGTCCCAGGTCCATTACTTGAAAGAATCAGATTAACAGGGTTATAACTTCTTATTCTAGATTCTTGTCATGTTTAACCAAAGTCCTTTGAGAAGGGGTTTAGCAAGAACTTTTCCTTCCCTAGACTCTCCATACTCTTCAGAAGGTACATTTCTCTTGCACCTGAGGCATGATACCAGTGACAGCAGATAAACAAAATATGTCTGCCAGAAGTACTTTAGAACTTATGTTGAGCAGTTTTGAATCTCAGTCTGAAAAAGCTATTTACTGTACACTTGTCTACTTCTCTTTAAAAATTCACATTAACAGGCATAACATGCTTTAGTGGTTATAATTGGTATACTTCACTGACTGCATAAGAAAAAAAAAATAAGTCATAGTTTTTAGGGTGGACTGTGCCACCATGATTTTTTAAAGCAAAACCAATAAGGTCATGTTTCCTTTAACCAGCATTTATATCTTGAGTATATAATTTGAATTAAATAATAACTCTGCTTTTTGGAGAAGTGAGATTTTTTTCCTGTCTCATAAGCACATAATATTGTTTAACAGTACACATGAACATTTAGATCTATTCACAGTAGTGCTGCATCCACAATCAGGTTTATGGTGCATCTATCTGTGAGCACAAATGGCTACAGTTAGGTGTCAAACTGAAATGTTTTCCAGGAGCAAAAGCTTGCCAAACACTTTATATTTCCCATTATGGACTAGGTTTAGACCAAAATTATGTGAAATCATGTTGGCAAAATTCAGTTTTACAAGATCCAAACAGTATTTCAAGCAAAATTCTGCCATGTGTTTTGGATAACTGTCTAAGCCTGAGGAATCAATGCTTTTGGCTTTCCTTATTTGAAGGTGTTCATCCAGTACATCTGGTTGCAGTACTCAAGTCCTGAAATTTCCCATTGGAGAGTCTCCTTTGGATCCAGATTGAGTGATAGGCACTGGAGTCCTTTGTTGTAGGGTGACCTTCTTCTCAAACTATGGATGAGAGTCCTGAATCTACAGATCTCCACTCAAACACCTTCAGACCAAAATAAAATTTAAAATATCAAGATATTTCCTAACTCCATTCTGTATAGTTCTACTCCTGATTTATGCTCTAGAGCAAATTCAAGTTTTGTTGTTTGTTTTTTTAATAAAAATTGAATAATAAAATTACCAACTGTAGGCAGGAAAAACTCTAATAATAATTTTCATCCCAATCTGCTTGCAACAGGGGAGATAAAGTTGAAGAGCATTGTCTTGACTGGTGACAAAGAAGGTAAAATGTCCAGTTCATCTTCATAACTTAAAAGATGGGTGAGCACATCTTCAACATATTCCCAAAGACTTCTGGAGAGATTTGATACTTTGCATACATGAGCAAAAATATATCTAAGTCTACATATTACATCTTTGACTACATACTACATCTTCAACTGAATAGATCACAATTTCCCTTTGTTTACTAGGAAACAACCAATACATCCACTTTCAAAATTACTGATTGCACCAGAGAAACCAGTGAACCTTGTGGCATGATATCTCCTGATAAATTATCATGGTGGATCTCATTATTAATGATTGTAAAGTGCTCACCTAATAAAGGTATTTGTGAATGTTGGTTTATAACACAGATGTGTATTACCTGATACAGGAACAGTCACATTAGTTAAATGTGTAAAAGCAGTATAATTAATGTAGCTGGTAAGAAAAATTAAAGCCTCATTTATTTCAGGTGAAGCTTGGTGCCTAACTATATAAACAAGGCAGCCAAAGTGGCTGGAATGTCATTATTCAAATTCAGGCTTCCTTGATAAAACTAACACAAAGTCAGTTATTCTGCTCATTCATTTTATTCCTCATTTCTTCATATATTCCATGTAAGGATGACAGCCCCAGCCAGCTCTTCTTCTAAGTTACTCTGTGTAGGGTGACTGCTAGTTTGTTTTAAATGGAAACTAAATTTTTAAAAAATACAGAAAAAAGTCAATAATTTTCTCTTTAAAATGCTATCTAGAAGTAGGAAAAAGAGCTTTATGCTAGAGGTTTGGTTTTTTTTTGTTTTGTGGGGGTGTTTTTTTGGTTTTTTTTTTGGTTGGTTGATTTTTTCTTTTATTTTTTGTTTCAGTGTAAGGTAAGAATAAAACCATCTAAAGTACTATGGGATCTTGACTATCCTATCTGGTTTTTTGTGTCCAGCTTGTTTACAGTTTTCTTGACTTTGCTCAGTAAGTTTAGATATGTTAAAATTTGTTTTTCTAGGTATACCTTCTCTGGGAGTCCTCAAGTATGTCTATATTTTTGGACATTGACATTAAATAAATTCCATTTGATAAGCTAGACAATGCAGTTCATACCTATATTCCAGTTCTGCCATTTAAAATGGTAAAGAGCTCTGATTTAATGAACTTAAGTAAGCTAAGTCAGCACTGTGCACACAAATTTTCAATGCCGACTTTTCAGAATCAATAGTACAGAGAAGTCAACCACACTAAAAACTAGCAGCTGTGAAACACATTTTCCATTAAATCTCATTGGAAAAGTTACTGAAATAAAATTAAATGTGTAATTATCTAAACAGTTCCTTGCTCCTGATCTGGTACACACCTATATCTGGATTGCATGAGGTTTTGCTTGAGTTTTAATTAAAACTGAAGTTTCTCCTTCCTTCTCTATAAAATGGAAAAGAAAAAAAAAAAGAAAAAAAAAATTGAAATATGATGATGGGTTATTTTCCTGAATAACCCTGTTATTATTCTCACGTAGTATTCTCATGTAATTCTCTCCACATTTTAACTGAGAGGAGCAAAAAATTATTTGTCTAATAATTGGAATTGGTACAATTGGAAAGAAAAAAATTCTAAGAACATTACACGCTTTGAAGAAAAATTACACAAAAGGTAACAAAACTTCCACAAAAATCAGAAGATTGTTTGAATGATGTTTTATTCTATTCCAGTGTCTATTCACTTTCCCAAAGCCTTCTGGACTGCCCTTCCACTGTGAGAAAGGAACCATCATTTATCATAGCCTGCTCCTTGCTTGCAGGGCCCTATTAACCTCACTGTCAGGTCCTGCCATCTCTTCTTGGGTAACCGTGAAGGACAGCTTTCCCACCTCAGAATATGACCACAGAATATCAGTTTTATTAGTCTCACTTTTTCCTAGTTTTTTCCTTACCAAGAGCAGGCACAGTGGCATAACTGTTTTATGTGCATATTTAATTCAAGCATGATCTTTGAAAAATTATCAGGTGTTTGGAAACTGTTGATGCTTCATATCTCTTTGGTATGTTGTATGTGTGCTTAAAAACCTAAGGGGAGCTTTTGAGGGGAAAAAAAAGAAAATTTAAAGTGGAAATTTACACTGTAGGGACCTGTTCTATTTGGAAAAATGTAAAGATTTCTTCCAGGCAACATTCTGCTCAGTTCAATGTGTATTTAAATATATTCTATTCACTTAAAGCTTCTCACCCAAGGCACAGTAAAAAGTACTTATTTGGATTTAAAAAACCTTGAAGTTTCAGAATTTTTTTGTGGACTCTTACTCATAGCCATCCTTCTCCTTGCTCAGTGCTACCTGATAATCTCAAACCACTATCAGGGCAGCAAACATGGCTGGCTCTTCAGAATTCCTCACACTGTGAATTCCCCCCATGTCCCATGTGCTGCAGAAGTCTGGGGGCTGCATCCCAACATGCCACACAGGGAGTATTTTCTAAGTATGATCCCAGCACAGCAGTGATGCCCATGATCAGATACCTTAAAAAGAAGATCAGGGAGTACAGACACTCCCCTTATGACCCCTCATTATGTGCTTCACATTGTATAATTAGCTACCTGTTTAGCTTACAATTCATGCAATCCTGCAAGCACAATACAACCAAAAAATCCACAAGTTGAATGCATAGAGATATTTTTGATTAAGCAAAAAAAAAGTGTTATCATCACAATAGATAAGAATCTTTCCCACTATTTGCTGGCCCAGCAAATGTCAGAAATAAGCATATGTCGGAAATAAGTGTATAGCACAAAATANTTGGCCCAGATTTTTATTTTCTACCCCCAGCTGCTCTATTCTTTCACTTACTAACAGCAGATGTCAGAAATAAGTGTATAGCACAAAATAATCTTCACATTTTAATAACAGACATGTACTTCTGCTCATAGTTTCCGGAGCAATCTAATAAATCAGAAAGTGCCTATGAAAACTTTTAGCTCAAATATTACCATTTTAAGCAAATCAGAATGGAACTAGATTTGAAATACTGCTAAAATTTAACATTAAAAGTCTGTCTCAAGCAAACACAATATGAGTAAAGGTATCTAACATCTTCACACAGGGAGGAGCTGTAATCATGAGGGAATTAGAGGGAAAAAATAGGATTTCAATAGAATACTTCATCTAAGCATAAATTTTGTATAATACATGTGGGAAGGTTCTGTTAATATCCTTGGACAAGAATGACAGGTGTGGAGCAGAGAATTGCATGTCTTATTGCTGTTCCATACCTAATAGCTTGTTTGCTGCTTTCTCTGACATGTATTCCTTGTCAAGCTGTGAAGGTGTTTATAAAATTATTCTCCATGTCTTTTTCCCATTCACTCTCATAAAACATTGATGAAAAGAGAAAAGAATCTGCACTGGAGGAAAGAAAAGGACATACAAAACACCACATTAAGTATTTTTGAAGCAAAAGTCTGACTTTCCTATTAAAAAGTGCTGAAAGGGCTTTCTTTTAAAGTATCCCTGTTCAAAAGGAGTTCCAGCTGGCAGAAAATTTGAAGCAGCAGTCCTTAATCTATCGTTGGCCATCTGAAAATTTTTGTAGTATTAAAACAAAACAGCAAAAAGAG
>VYXD01006937.1:1073217-1098460 GCA_013397195.1 Hylia prasina
GAAAATTTTAAAAAAGAAAAAAAAAAGACAACAAAACAAACAACAAAACCCCCACAAAATATGACAAAACAAAACATAAAATCAGCAAAACAAAACAAAAAAATCAGGAACACAAATGGCTCTTTACCCACTATTCTTAACTCCTACATATTGTAGCAATAAAAAATTGATAAGAGCTCTGTAAAACAAGGTGTCAAGGATTTTAAACATCATGTAATATATATTAAAAAAAAAAAAAACAGACAAAAAAAACCCAAAAAACTCCAAAAAAACCCCAGCTGGCTATACAGTTGAAAACTTATTTAAAAATAACCCAAATCCGCCTTCCCAATGATAAAAGTGAAGCCATGACACTATTATGAATTGGATAAGTTTGCCTTTGATTTATTGTCTCTTTCACGAATAGTCATTGCAATGTTTGCAACAAAAACATCATGGCATTTGATAAAATATTTATACTTCTGCTGNACTCTTTCTTTGATAATTTTTCCAAATTCTTCCCTCTTGTAAGCTTTATTTAATCCTTTTTTTTTTTTTTCCAAGTCTGCCTAGTATTAAGTGTGATCCCTCTCTAACTGTTTTTGCTTTTTCCCTTTCCTTCCCAAAAGCTATTTTGAGGTCAGGTAATACTGAATACCACATAACAGCCAAAACAGATCTCCTCTCCAGGCAGTTTTTTCTGTTAAGAATGAACTATACAAGACAGCTTTCAAAAGAGGAAAACTATTACGTATATTTCTATGACTCAATTTCACCAATAAAAAATATTGAAACAAATAGAAAATACAACTTATTTAACATTTTACTGTATTTTCATAGGATGCAACATTTTCTCCCAGTTTTGCTTTTTAGTATTACCTCTTATGTGATTGTCTGAGCTGTATGAAACTAATAAAAATAACTCACTGGATTCCTTACTTCATAGGTTTGGGTATCTTGTATATTGGATATCTGAAATTTCACTTTGTTTTGTGACCAGTTTAGTGAAATTTTCTTTTGATTTTCACCTGAAGTTTAAAAACGAACAGTAAAAAAATTGTTTTCATATGTTTTGAAATTTCAAAAGACATGGATGAAACTATAGCATGTCACATGAAGTAGTAAATAGTACTGGGGAAAGTCTTAAAACCTTTTCTGGCTTGTGGCCATTATTCAGTTATTCAGTGTGGCTGTCAAGTACTGACAAATATGCCACCAGTGACAACACTGAGAAAAAGACTAAACACATGCAGATATTTCTTTCATCTATCTAAAAGGAGGTGTTGGAAATTAATTATGAGTCACAGACAGTAGACTCATCATCTGGACTGTAGTGGTGAAGAAGATCTTATCTCATGAAAGTTTCTCTTGAATGGTGTACGTTTGGCACTATTGAAAAGGCATTCTGTTTGGATAAAAATCTAATAAATCACATTTCTCAGGAGGAGAAAAAATGTTTTGCGTCTCTACATTAGGCAACTGACAACACTGAGTGTCTCATAAAGACACCATGGAATTAACATTCTGTAAACATGCAAGAAAATAGGGTCCCATTCACCAGTTACAAAAATGTGCCAAGAAGTGTAGTGTGATGCATTTTTGATACAGATTAAACATTTTAACACGTTGAAAATTATTAGCTTAACCAAAGGTTAGAGCAGGGTAGTGATAGAACTGATTTGATTCTAGTCCAGCTTAATTTAAATGCTGGCAAGGACAACAGAGGCAGTAAACGACAAGCTGGTCACTGCCAAGATATTTTGGACCTCTTTCTTAGAATATGAAATTGTTTGTTTCTGTGCTTTTTTCCTGCCCCCATGCAGTGTTTATACTATTAACCAAAGTAGACAACTGAGATGCACATAATTTGGTGAAAAGTCTATGCTTTCACAGCATTTCATAAGAGGAATCCTACTGTGAATTATAAATAAATGATAGCTAAAGAGGTACCCACACAAAATATCACTGATCTCCTTCCCCTCAGTGGTCAGTCAGTCCTCTCTGCCTTTTACCATTCCTCTAGGGACAGATCATCAACAACAGCTCAGTTCATCTCTCTGTCCTTTATCAGTCGAAGGATTTCTTGACAAGAAACTTAGCTTCTGCTATTTCAGTATGCATGTTATCATCTTGTAATAAGTTGACACATGGATTCACACCCAAGGTCAGTCATTCTGGCAAGTCACAAAGCTGCCACTGCATAGGCAATCCAGCTTTTAGTAGTAGAAAATGCAATGTTGCTATGGTCGAAATCCATTTATAATGTGTGAAGCAGCCTTTCAAATCAATGAGAGGCAGTGAGCTGTAAAGGAATTGTATCCTAAGGAATCTCCTCACACTTTCATTTTAATGCACAGCATCATTACAGATCTCACATCACATAAAATCTGAATTCTTTGAGAACAAATGAGGGCATTAAATTCTTTTAACTTCCACTGACATGGCTGTAACAATACATCATGTTCAGAATTGCTTGGAAGTCACAAACCTAAAGCAGAAAAAAATTAACCCATCAAAATGACTTAATTTTTGTCACAACTCTATGTTATGCACAAATAAAAACCTGCTTGTCACAAATAGAATTAATTCAACCAGCAAGGAAATCCAATGGGATAAAACTTATTTTATGTGTTCACAGGTTCAAAACCTTAGATTACCTGCACATGGCAAGTGCAAATACTGTCTTTTCCTTTCAAATTCCATTTCAGCATTAAAAATTTGTAAATACCACATAGAATTTAGTATTTTTTACCATGAGACTGTGCATTATTTCATCCTCTATGACATGTCCATGCACCAGTGAAGGTGAAATCTCCAAGACACCAATGAAAAGTTTATCAGATCTGCAAGGAACTGACAGGCTTCTCAGGAACCTGTGAAAGCTTCTACTGCTGCTAAAGGAAACTGAGTGGATGGAAGGAATTTAAAATTTCAGCAATAAACACAAAAACAGCCCCTGGCAAAAAGATTACTAGCTGCAAACAGTACAGCAAAATTATTGATGCTCTAGTTCAAGTATCAGCAGCACATTCCCTGATGACCAGCTAGATGGCTTCTCCTAATTCCCATATCTCCTACTGAGAGCAGGAGGACTGTTGCTCCATCTGTTGGAAACAGAGAGGGGAAGGTTAGAGTGGAAGTCACTTCTGCCACTTCTCAAAAAAGAAATACAATCCTTCTTACTGCAGCAACAGCAATATAGCAACAATATGCCAATATGCAAACAGCCAAGCTCAGGCCCCACATTTCAGAGGTTTCTTAGGTGGGCTAAAGACAGATGATGAACATCATCTCTGCAAAAGTCAGTCCCACTGTTCCCCTGGGGGAATACAATACTGCTGGCATGGTTGAAATTGAGATGCTACATTTTCCAAGGCCTAAGGCACAATCCCTTGTACTGTAAGGAGCACAGAGGTATGTGACTTGCAGGGAGGATTTCATGTCTAAAGACAATGCTTTTGGGGATACCAAGAAGTAAGTGTTTATTAAAAATGTGGTAAAACAATGGCTCATTGGGTAGCAAACCCATCAGTATGGCAGAAAGTTGTATGGCAAGCAGTAGTAGTTGGCTAAATACCTGCTTGTTTTATTCGCTGTTAGAAATCTGCAGTAGATTGTCTGGCATTGTGCAGGAGTTCCTGTGGCAAACACAGCTGCTCTTGACATGCTGTCTCTTAGGCAGTGTAAGAACCCATCTAGTGTCCTGGTTCTTAGGTGTTTTTCAGTGGGAGATGCAAATGATCTTCATCACAGTTATTGTCTTTTTCCCTTCACACACTCTGAAGGGAACTGTTCCCTGCCATCCTTGGGGAAAGATAGTCCAGATACACGAGGATTTTGTGAGAATAAGAAAATATTGCAGTGGTTTTTTATTTTACATCTTCCCATAAGTCAGAGCCTGTTCAAAAGAGAACAACGCATGATTCAGGTGTTCCTGTTTTATGGAAACACCGGTAAACATTATTTTTTCTCCCACAGGGAACTTTTTTTAAAGTTATTAAAGTTATTAAACTAATTTATTACTTGAACTTATAATTTACCTTTTAAATTTCTTTAATTATCAGTATTCCATAAAATGTCGTAGAAAGAAAAGGAATTACTCCAAGCAGTCTCTCATTTAAAGAATTCAGTGGGTTAAGGCAAGTCTTTATTGGAAACAATAAAGACTAACTGATTCACAAGACAATGATTTCCTGATTATAAACAATAACATTTTTTAAATTTTGAAAGGTTTAAAAATTCAGGGGTAAGATGCTAGACATTTATAGTGTTGTTATGGTTGCAATCAATTGTAAAACTCAGAAAACTGCAGCAATATGAGACAACAGCAGACAGAACTAAAGGCCTCAGGCTGTGAATAACAACACAAAATTTGTATACATAAAATAGAAATCAAAATGAATTCTAAGAGAGTTTAAAAACAAAAATGAAAACAAGAATCCTAATCAAACGATGGAAAATAAAATAAAATTTTAAGTAGGGTACACCATTCATGTAGACATATGCTGTTTCAATTTCTTCAGGTCTTTGTTTGGGAGAAAGAATGATAACTACTTTCTCTGTAGTTTCTTATTTCTCTGTTTCTTATTTGTGCTGGGGCACAAATAAGCAGCTCTGCCAAGGTCTAAGCTACAGAGGAACCTTGCATGAAACAAAAAAAAATAAATACAGCCTGAGGTTTACTTCTTCCATTCCTGTACCACTGGGATGAAGTCTGAAGTACTGTGCGTTATCACAGTGATATCACTTGAAGAGGATAGCAAAGTTCCTTTCATAAATTAATTATTACTAATTTTTTTAAAAAATGTCTTTCAACTTAATAGAAAGTCACAGAAGCACAGAATCATGGAATAGCCATAATCTAGTTATGCATCATCTAGTTCTAATCCCCCTGACATGGGCAAGGACACTGTCCACTAGACCAAAATGCTTGGAACTCCATCCAGCCTGGTCTTGAACACTTCCAGGGATGGGGCATTCACAACTACTCTGGACAACCTGTTTCAGTGCCTGACCATCCTCACAGTAATGATTTTCTACCTTATATCTAATCTAAACTTACACTCTTTCCGTTTGAAGCCATTCCCCTATCACTACATGCCTTTATAAACATCCCTCTTCAGCCTTCACGTAGGCTCTCTTTAGGTGCTGGCATTTGCTAGAAGATCTCCCTGGAGCCTTCTCTTCTCCAGGCTGCTCAGTCTGTCCTCATAAGAGAAGTGCTCCAGCCCTCTGATCATCCTCATGGCCTCCTCTGTATTCACTTCTACAGGTCCATGTCCTCTTATCTTGGGGACCCAGAGCTGAGCACAGCACTCCAGCTGGGGCCTCAGAGCAGAGCAGAGGGGCAGAATCACCAACCTTGCCCTGCTGGCCATGCTGCTTTGGATGCAGCCAGGATATGGTTGGTTTTCTGGACTGAAAGCACACAAATCTGCTCTCCTAAAGTCCATGGTAGTGAGTTTACCATGTACCCTCCTTGCTGCCCTGTCACTTCACATGAACTTAAACTCCTGTATCCAGCATCTCCAACTGTTATCTATTTCATTGCTTTCTTTACTCTTTCCATTACTGTACTTCTCACTTGGAGTAATAAAACCCCCAGGGGACTAAGGAATGTAAATGTATCAGATGGTAAGGCAGGAAAACATATCACATGTCATTCAAACCAGCTGCTATCACACTGCATGCACACTAGATTAACTTAAACCTCCTACATGGTGTTCTATATTACTTCACCACGTTTTTCTGTGGCTAGTTCAGAAAGTTCAGAGGAGGTAAACCAGAGAATCTACTGTGGAACAACAAGCAGATCATGATCTTGTATGCAGTAAAAGTGATTAATGAACATGACTTCAGTGAGGAAGAGAGACACGTTAAAGCGAGGAAGGGATAAGTCACTATATTAATTTGCAGAAGTGTGACATAAGGAAAACTATTAAACAAGGGAACTTCCTCAAGGAGAAAAAACTGCTCAGCCACTGGAAGACTAATTCCTTCCTCAAGCTTCCAAAATTATGGGGCACTTTTAAAAAATACAGAAACTTGGGAGTGGCTTGACTGATTCTCGTTCAAATAAAATAGTAACAAGAACAAAAAATATTTTAATTTTCATCAACTGTGTGACTGGATTTCAGTGGCAAAACTGTAGCCAAATCCATCAAATCTAAATGTTACAGAATTTGTCTTAATTTCATAATGAATATAATACTTAATTAGCTTTTTAGGAAAAAAATAAAACAGAAGATTAAAGAAAAATTTATTTTATCGATTTTTTATGCATATATGAAATATGGTGTATAGCAGTTAAACTAAAATCCAATTTATGAACCATATTCCAGCCAAAATAATCCCTTAAAAGAAAAAATATTAATATCTATAACATAAAAATTAAATAATATATAATATATAATAATATACAAATTGAATATAATATATCATAATATAATATAAATTATATCAATTATATAAATTATATAAATGATATGATATTATATGATATATATAATTATTATTAAAGTCAATTATTCTATTGCGCTTGGTGGGTATGTGAACTGTTGGAGAGATGTTCTTCTGTCAAACTGAAATTTTTTTTTTAAGTACAAACCTAAATATTCCTCAAAATCCTTCAGTTTAGCATAGACGAGAAGGAGCATGATGGGTCACTTTTTCCTGACTTTTTTAAGGGTGGTGAAATGAAAACTGTGACTTGTTTTCACTGCAGCACATGCCAATGTCTATCCTTGCACTGTGTTTGAATAATATCCTGCAAAGTGCTGTAGAATCTGAATATTCAAAGACCAAGTTTAAGGAAGCACAGCAACCCAAATACCAGATATACATGTAAAAGCATCCAACACATTCACTGAAGCTCTTCTCAGTGAATGAAAAAGAAACTGAAAATGTTTTGTGAGGCACTCAAAGTTGGCTTCAGCCATTACAGAGTCAAAATAGCCCCTACAACACGCTCCTGTATCTCTGGGGCGTGCCCAATACAATTAACCATATTAACTTCATTTTGTAAATCTTTATGCTCAGTCCAGATCACCACATGACTGAACAGTAAACAGAAAAAAAAAATAGCAGAAACGTCCAGTGATGTGGAGCAGTATCATCCCTCTGGGCATAGCACTTCTTAGAACTATGTGTGATAATGCATGGAACAGTAACCTACCACAGACTAAATAATAATGATGGAGCATTCATTTCTATTGAATATTGAAGGCAATGAAAAATTCTCCCAGTCAATGAGGTCAAGACCTGTATTTGCTTAATGGAACATATTTACCTTTGACTCAAGGTTCTCTAAGCCTCTGTACATCAATATGTGTAAACACCTTCAGATCTCCTGACTGCCTTGTGATATCTTTGTATGACATATTGGATACTCACAATTGATTTAATATGTGGAAAAGTTCTTGAAGCAAACAACATCTAGGAGAAAGAATCTAGCTCTAGTTTAGAAGCATTTAATTGTTATTTTTAAATTGCCTTTAACTCAGAAGAAATTCCATATCTATATTTACTGGAAAACAATGATAACAGTGGGCTCTGTGAAACAATATGAATTCTAAGGGGAATAAATAATAATCCACTGATGCAAAGTCTAAAGAATTGACTTCACTTGAAATAATTCTCTATGAAATAATTGCAGTATTTTTTCAAATTACCTCCCTCTTTTTCAGAAATAGAGAACAGCTGGAATAAGCCTCCTAAATATTTCATAATTTTCACTAAGTAGAGAAATGCAATTTTGCCACAAATCGTAAAACAGAAAAATCTTCGCAGATTGAAATGTGCCCTTTCCTGTTCTTCAACATCATATTCACTTTGAAATTGTAGTGAAGAAGGAACAATATGTATGTCCCCACCATTCCAGCCTGCTTTTTTTCAAAGAAGGTTTTAAAGGCAATGATCAAGACAATGTACTTGATCCCTCATAAAAAAGTGTGATGTATTACACATCAAAATTACCATTACTGCTATTCCCACAGCTGAAAATAGAATAGCCACAGGTTCTAATTGCCTGCACTCACTTGAAAAAAATAAGCCTTTTATATGCATTCATTCAACAGGAAATCCTGATTTCCTTACCCACATTTTAATTCAGGCAGAATTTCTACAAAACACAAGAGTCAGGATAAAAGCTACAGCCATCAGGGTTACTTGGTAATTTTTTTTTTTTTGTGTTTTCCTAAATTCCTACTCTATTCTGAATTTTTTTAATGATTATTAGTCTCTAAAATATATTCCATTTTATTCTACCTTAAGGAAAGAGTCGAAGTTGGAAACAGATTTTTACAAAAGTAGTTATGAGAAGAGAGATAATACACTCCAGCTTAAGAAGACTTTCCATCATGTGTCTTCATTCTTTGTATATCATTTGTTAGTTTCTGTGAAAAGTCTGGCTTTAGCATTTTCAAACATTTTCTTTAGATTTG
The DNA here is from genome assembly GCA_013397195.1 of Hylia prasina. Lineage (NCBI taxonomy): Eukaryota > Metazoa > Chordata > Aves > Passeriformes > Sylviidae > Hylia > Hylia prasina. The sequence continues at coordinate 1,081,638 of VYXD01006937.1, forward strand.
CCCTTTTTCCTTTGTTTTTGTTTCTCTCTCTCTTTCTCCTTTTTTTTTATTTGTTGGCCATTGTTCAGTTGCAAATATAATTCATTGCTGTTCAGTTCCCTTGAGAAGATGTTATTAAGACTGTTCTTTGAAAAATAATCCAAATCTATCTATTTTAACAAAGGTAGCAGAATTTTAAAATGAAAGCATTAGAAAGGTGTTTGAATTGGTGACCTTCCAACAGGAACCCAGTAAGTTTTTGCAGCAGAAGAAGTTGCTTTTGAAAACAGGTTGCCCAGAGACTTTTCTTTTGGAACAGGTTGCCTGGAGATATTGTGCATGTCCCATTCCTGCAAACATTCAAGACCAAGTTGAATGGGATCCTGAAAAACCTGATCCAGTGAATGGCATCTCTGTCCGTGGGAAGTGGGATGGAACTAGCTGATCTTAAAGTCACTTCCAACCCAAAACTCTCTATGGTTCTATAAGATGCATGGATCTTGCACAACTATTCATTTACTCAGGTAGTCCTTCGCTTGCTAAATGTAGAATTTCTTTCCACGTCTTGAAGGTGCTTAATACTGGCATTGTAAAGAGCAAGACTTCTAGGGGTGCAACTGTTGTTAATCAACTTTTGTACCATTATTTTTTTTTTCCAAAGTATTCACATTTTTTCCCTGAGGTGTCCATTTGATTATAAGGATATTTCAGATTTATTTCACAAAATGGGAAATGTGATGGACATTTTTCTACTTAGGCATAGAACTACACACAAAAGATATGCAACCAAACACAGAGTGGGTCTTTAGCATTCATAGCTGCTTTGATGTGACTTAAATTGCTGATGTATGAAGAAAAGGTGTTTCTATGCAAGAGAAAGAACGATGAATTCATACAAAAAAAAAAAAAATCTATCCTGTTAGTATAAGCATCCTAGATTTCGACTGAAAAGTAAATACTACAAAGATGGCAACTCATCAGTTGATAAACTAAAAACAAAGATCTTTTGCAGAAATCTCAGTAACTTGGCATGTGACATTGTAAAAAACATTTCCTGAAAATGATTCTCACATGAACAATATTTCCTTAGAAATCTTCCAGGGTACTTGGTCACTGGAAAAATAATTTGTTTCATTTTTACTGACTTGTATACTGACTTGCAGCAAGTCTGAGGTCACGTTTTTTTTCATTTTTAAAGAAGCTACTTCATCATATTCTTCTCACATTTTGGCAAAAGTCAAAAGGATTTATTGCAAACTCCTAACCTAAGCAGAAAGGTGAGAGAGAATAATGACTATTTCTAAGAGTAACTACAATAAAAAATTACTCCACTGTACTGCAAATAGTACCTGATTACTACTGTAGATTCTGATCATGCATTCTGGCAGCCAAATTTATACATCTATATAGAAATATATCAATGTTTAAAATATATGTAATATAAATATTATACATATAAGTATTATACACACACACACACACATGCACACCTTTCATAATGAAAATGGATACACATTATTTCTCTTTCCAGCTCTGTGGAAGTGCAGGAACACAAAAAAAAATAGCAGGGAAAGCGGAAAGGATGTTTGATTAGTATGTCAGAAAATGTTCAACACACTTGTAAGAACCAACTGAAAAGTCAGATTGCAACCACAGACCTCTTACAGAGTCAGCACAGCCAGTTCCACAGCTTCCACAGCTATTTGCTCCCTACAGTACAGATGCCAGCAGCCACCTCTAGGTGATGAATTTCCACCATGATCACTGCACTGTGTCACTTGCCAGATGATGAAGCATCTTAGTATTGAATGACTGGTAGTAAATCAGTTTTACTCACAGTGCCCACAGAAGTCACCCGTTCCTTTTCAATCTTTCCTCCTCCTTTTCATGAGGGCTATTCATGAAGTGGAGTTGAGAAATAGTCTGGCTGCTACCACAAGTCATGAAATGAAGATCATATCTTTGAGGACAAGCAGTTTGTATAATAACAGGTTCATATGGACTATTTGAGAAGAAATCTTCACAACCAAAAAGACTTCCTTAATATTCTAGTTATCTGTCATTGTGCATAAATCAACCAAACATACCAGAGATTTAAAATGTTAGACAGAGGTGGGCTTGTCAGCAGAACAGCGTGACATGTACATCACCTTTAAGCATAGGGTTATGCTGATTGAAGTCAGAGACATCTTTGGTACAGAGCTGGGAGATAAATTATATTCCCAGCTCCAGGGGGTTTATGACTATGAAAAAATCATCCTCCCACAACTCTGAGTGTTTTCAACACATAAGAACATAACTCACAGTGATATTATTATTCCATGAAATATGTATTGTTACAGTAGAGTCATGAAGGGAAGGGAAGGGAAGGGAAGGGAAGGGAAGGATCTTGAGAATTAATAGTTTCTAATGCCAAACATAGATTAGGGTGAAGATATAGTCCTGCTTCACAGGGTACCACAACTGACTACTTACTGTCACTATTGAGCTCATTAAATGTCTGAATATTGCAAATACAATCAAGCAATAAAATTGAGCTACGGTAACTCTTTCAATAAAGGGCAACAGGGAAATAGTATATATAACACCTTGGTCTCACTTGTTTTGAGCATCTTCTTCCTACTTTCTGTCACATACTAACCCATGAAGGAATTTTTGGCTTCTGTATCAAACCCCATGGGACGCAAATCAAAACACAGGACACAAATTTGGTATTCCAAATTAGGTTATTTGACAAGACTGCTTCTCTACTGTAAATAATTGCTCTTTGGTATGTGTGAAAAGAAAAGCTGATAAGTTACTTCCTCACAATAACCAATATTGAGATCTTCCTCACTCATACCTGGGATCAGGATCATGGAAGATGTCACACTGAGTGGCGTAGTCATTATTGGAATCATAGAATAATTTGAGTTGGATGAGTTGGTGTTTTAAATGCCATCTAGTCCACCCACTCTTGTACTTGAAGAAGCCATGCTGTCTGTCTGGAATCCTTGTTCTCCATTTGCCTCAGCACAGCTTCTAGGAGGATCTNAAAGATGAAAGGCAAAAGTGAAAAGAAGGGACAGTACAAAAAAGAATCAGGTTTAGTTCAGGAAAAAGAATACAAAAAAAAAGGAGAAAAAGCTACACTGCAGTCTGAAGAAATTATGCATAACAGAAAATTGTATAAAAAAGGCAATATAGAGAGGAAAAGGAAAAGCAGGATGAATAAAGACAGGATGAGGATAAAATAGAAATATTGAAGGGTTGCATAGAGATGATGAGTGATGCAAGAGGAATCAATGAGATGCTAGGAGGCCCAGAGAGGTTGGAGAGAGGAATAAGTTGCACTTCCTACCAATTATGAAAATTTCCTACAAGAGGGTAGTATAGGTACCATCAGCTTTATAAGAATTTAATTTGGTAGATGTGCTTTTAGCAGGGTTTTATACTGGGCGTTCCTCTTTTTTTCTTACTTAGTGTATATATTATATTGCTTTAGTCTTTGCTTGTTAAAACGATACATGAGTGACTTTGAGATAAAAAGCATCTCTAGGAAATAAGTGTTCATGTGTTATTGTTTGGATAAAAGCTCTTTTCCTTTTAATACATTATTTTTCCTGCAGCACAGAACTACTACCCTGGGACATACTTTCAGAGAACTCTTGTTATGTATGTAAGGTCATCACATGAAGTGGCTTTAGCCTCAGGCCTTATGAATGATACTACTAGAAGCACATTCTAAGAGAGAGATTGTCTGCCAACTTCTTAATTATATCCAAATCCAGGAGCCTGATTATAGACACATTATTAGCTGGTGGGACCCTGCCTCCTATCCAAAGGCCATTTTTTATACACCTTTAAATTTTCCCTGTAATTGAAGTTCTGGTGTCCAGAGCGCCTTATGTCACAAAATGGTTTTCATGAGTGTTTTGAGAATTAACACTCACTATAGCAGTATTTTGTTAATGTTTACAAGATGAAAATGGTTCTCTTGGGTGGAAAAGCTCTTTCACTACGCAATACACATCTTTACTTCTTCTACTATTTGTTTTTGGGTTTTGTTTTTGTTTTGTCTTTCCTTTTAATGAGAGGTGTTTCTAATCCATGGACTAGGATGCAGCATATAAAACCAAATTATTGGCCTGGATTAGTCATCTATGGATTTCCTGGCAGTGCAAATGACATACAGGTAATAATAACTGAATTATTGTGTATAGCATTTTGTATCTTGGAAGAGCCATACAAACATTAACTAATTAATTCTCCCAACACCTCTGTGGAAAAAGGAAGCAATTACCCTGAGCCCCATTTAACCCACAGAGAGTGGTTAAAGAATTATTCTGTTTGGAAAACATAAACCTTGGTTTGGTACTATGGTGGTTTGTGTTTGAGATTTCTCAGTGATATTGCTCTTCAAATCCACATCAGTGAGCTGGGCTTTTACTCTGGCAGAGGAGGAGGTACAGTGTGACTGGGACAGTCTGCACCATCATTCCCTCTCCTTTAGGTGAGAAAAAGGCATGTTTCTGCAACCCATTTTGTGAAAATCCCAGAGTGTTTCAGTGAGAGAAGTTAGTGTGTGACTTCAGAACAGATTTTTTTCTCTTGTGTGTGTGCAAAATAAGCACCAGAATTTAAATGACATCCTATTTACATCCCAGACTGATTCTGTCAACATATTGTGTAGAGGTAAAACGTGAAATGTAAATAGAGCAGCCCAGACCTTCATACCACAGATCGAATATTACAAAAAGTACTCCCAAATTTGTATATATATATCGGTTAAGTGTAGGTTTCAGGACTATATAAAATTTCTACTGGACCTTTCAGCTCATTACCATTCTTTTGTAATCCCACCAGTTATAATTATGGAGTTATAATTATGCTCATGTAAAGTTTATGTGTTTTCACAACCCATTTTGGAGGACCGACCATTGGGCTGGATGCTGCCTTCAAAAATGCACAAGTTCAAAACTGCAGAATAGGATCCCTGCTTTCTAAACCTGTGCTGATATGCTTTTGAAACTACAAACACATCTGCAGTGACTGTATTTTTTATATCTGTAAAGCACAGAGGGTCCAACAGTTAGTTATTCTGTTGTTCTACTAAACTGGACAATTGAGTGTGCTGTAATTTTCTGTTCATAGAAAACAATGTGAATAGATAAAGTAATCAAAAGGAATAAAACGATATGTTTTTCTGAACTTACTTTGTTTGTGGACTTTTCTGAAGAAGCAACAACCTATGTATTGCTTTTTCTCAGGCTTGCAGTAACACTTGTGCTAAACTTCAAAATACCATCTCTTAGAAAAAAGCACACTATCTGACAGATGTAATATCTACATGCAGATCATTCTATGAGGTAAATTCAGAAATCTAGTCAGATTTAAATCTAGATGAGAATGAAACAATTAGGTAATTCACTTAATTAAATATTACATATTTGTGAAATGAAATTGATTTTGTAGTGTAGGTATAACAAGAGAGGTACTTAATAGTAATTAATCATCTACCATCTTTGCCAGGACTTCAATTGTCAACCACAATTATACATAAATTCTTCTCATTAAGACAGAATTAATCATACAAATCCAGCTTAACTTGTGAGTATGACAGGGCCACCAGACAGTACAATACAATGGAAGTGTATTTGCAGGTCTGTAAATTCACTATTCCTGCAGTGACTGTAAAGTAAAATCCTCTGTACTCAGAAATGCACTGCACTTGTTGCTGTCTACTTTGGCCTGGCTGGTAAAATACATGAAGTTGCATTCCCCACATAAATAGGTAATTTAAAAGCTTTCTGCACAACACTGTATCTCTCCAGTAAGACTACATATTAAAGAGGAAAAGGCTAGATGTATTTTTATATCCACACAAAATAAAGTCTATGCCAAAACACTGATGAGGATAAAGTTTATATTTTATAAAGAAATGAGTCTGCACAACTGCTGATAACTTCTGATAATTATGTTTATGTTTAAACATAATTATCAGAAGTTATATGTTTAAAATTAATACATACTCCTTAAAAAAGTGTCCAATTAACTGGGAAGAAAATAACAGAAAGAATCAGTAGCTGCCATATCCCACTTTCAAAATGTTTATTGAAGTTTTCAGCTGAAGAGGAGCGTTGATATTTACTTGAATCTTTTAAGTAGAAAAAGTACTTTAAAACCTTATAAATGTATTAGAACTTAGTAGTGTGTTCTATGTAGTCAGACATGGGCTCGTATACACCTAAGAATTTGAGTAACTAATTAGGTTATTTGCGCTGCTGGCTTTGCTCTGGAGTTGCAGCTGCATTTCTACAATTGAACCAAAAGGTGGCACCAGGCATTTCTGAAAAATACGTATAAATTTAACACATTCTGTCACTGCAAATTAGATTCCAGGTAATCAGTAGCCAGCAAAATATAGCTATAATTAATAATTAAAAGAAACATTTGGAGTATGAAGGAAGCATACAAGGAAAAAAAAAAATTAAAACCCCCAACTAACAAGGGCTATGAAGCTCAAAAACAGATGGAATAAGACTACCTTATGGACAGGACAGGTTTACAAGAACTGAATCGTGGCAGTAACAATACAATAATATAAAAGTTGAGGCAAATTAGAAAGGCAAAATAATCATGGCATGGATTTCTGTGAAGAAATTGCTCCTCCCTTCAGAAGATAAGATCCTCTATAATGCCACTCAAACTTGACTTTAAAATTTAAAGCACCCTAAATAAAGTTTTTGGAAATATAGGTGAATATATGAACATTTGACCTGTATACAAATATTTATATTGTGCCAAATGTAAAGGAAAATAAGTGTCTGAAAGGACAGCACAGAAAACATGAAATGCATCTAAAAGGTGACAAAGTGTACCTGTGGCCCAGGGAAGAATATACAGACATCAGTCATATGACATCCTGACCCACAAAAGACTGGAATGGTTTTTGCAAAATTTATAAAGCATGAGACAAGGTTTTGCCAAGCCAGGACACATTTAAAGGAAAAAAAACCCAGGAAGTGGGTATTTCTAAGAAAAGTGAAAAGGTATTCAAAGGAATTTGCTGCTGGATCCTATCTGGAATTCTATCACCTGGTCAAGTACTACACCACATTATAAAAACCAGATATTCAAAACCACACATACACACATGCACACACCAGTGGTTTTTAACGTCTTCCCGCCTTCTCCTCCCCATCAAGATGAATCCTTATAGGGAGACTATCACTCACTGGAGAAACTTTCACCCAAAAGATAGCCAAAATTATTGTTTCCAGTATTTTGCTTAAAAGATTAAAAATAAATAACAAATATGTGAAGGAAATTAATTAAGCATGATATATGAATCTAAATAAATACTTCATCTTAAAATGCTTTACAAAACAACAGATGACATTTCAAAGAAAATTTACTAGATAACAAAGCCTTTCAAACAAATATAAAAATATTTTCCTAAATAGGCAAGGCTTTGTTTTTTTAAATAAGAATGTGATGGAAGGTACAGATATTTAGATATTTTTTGAAACTCAAGTACTTGAACTTAATCCAAAAATTTATATTTCTTTAAATCTGAAATAAAAATTGTTTACTCCTAAATTTTATCTAAATATAAAGCTATATGATTATGCACATTTAGGAGGGAACACAGTGCTATCCAATAATAGACTGAAAAGCTTGTTTGAAAGGAATAAGATAGTCTGAGGAGCAAATCCTTTAATTTGCCTTCCAAGACTCAAAAATTCTAGAAGCATAAGCTTGGTATTGTCTCAAGATGTTAAAAAAACCCAAAACCAAACAACAACAACAAAACCAAAATAAAACAAAACAAAATAAAACAACCCAACAAAAAAAACCCCTTCCAAAGTAAAAGAGCAGAAAAACAGATACAAAGAGCCAGGATTTTGCAAAATCTGACATACAAACCTACATAGTTCTGAAAATTGCAAATATCTATCTGAAACATTCTAATACTTTTTTAATACTTATAGGAGCTCAGTAGACAAAGCTGAATGGTGGGGACGAAAAAGAAATCACTTCAGCTATTTAAAATCATCTTACTAAGAAGAAAGTTAGAGACATGTTATTAACATCTGTCACGGACATCATATACAGTTTTCCAGGAAATAATTAGAAATATTTATTCCATCACTTGAATATTCGCTTTGCATTAAAGAAATTTGAAAGGAATTTAATAAAAAAAAGAAATATTTATCAACTTTTCAATAGTAAATGTGGTAAATGCAAAGGACCACTTTTACTTAAAAATTTGAAAAATCAATGGCAAAAATGTAAATTCTGGAACTGAGAAAACATCTGTCATAGTTAAATTAAATGAAACAAGCTGCAGTAGGAAAACGAAGTTGAGATTACTACATTAAGAAATTAAAATTTTATTTTTTAAAAACAGTATTGAAAGGGGAGAGAACGTCTAATTTCAGTTTAAGAGAGGAAAATATTTTTTAAAATTTTCAAACCACCCACCTGTGTCATTCAGAGAAGGTAAACCACTAAAATCAGTAAAGAGTTTGAAAACTCTTTGGTATGTCATGCTTGAATAAGTTTGTTAAGGGATTACATTGAATGAATGAAACAAATAAATAAAAAATAAATAAATAAAAAAAGCTTCTGCTTCTCAGTCCTATTTTATAGACTCCAGAGGAAGAACAACCCAGAGCGCTGCTGTTCACTCACCCCTATGTCTGTGCAAATAATTAATTTTTCAGTTCAGTAACTACTTGCTAGAGTAGGTGTAAGAGGAAAAAAAAATCAAGAAGGTAAAAATATTGTTACAAGTCAGATAGAAAAAAAAATCCTTTACTTGAATTTTTTTATAAAATGGAAAGAAAAAAGTTTTGAGTAATTTTCAGTCTGGATTTTGGCATCTTTATAGACAGAAATCTTGTTTGAAAGAAGAAAAAAAAATATTTTGTACTAAAATACCAAAAGAGTGTATTTTAAAGCTTCTCCCTTCATCTTATGGAAGGTCCTAAATTTGATCATGAACAGGACTCTCTTCAGTCTGTCATCATAGAGTCATGTTACTGAAGAATTTTGGTGAAATCATACCAGTATCATATGAACATGGCACAAATATTCATAAAGAAGCCTATAGGCAGTCTAAAACGTGCTAATCTAAATTTATTCTTCGGGTTTGATGTTTTTTGGTGGGTTTTTTTTTGGGGGGGTTGATGTTTGTTCATTTGTTTGTTTCGGGGGGGGACTTGGTTGGTTGGTTGGTTGCTTTTTGTCCTAGAAAACTGCTACAAACTGGTTCATCTAACAGGGGAAACCCTTTTACCCCATGCAAGGACAATACTGCAGGAATTCCCTTTTCTCCAGCTGAAACGCCTTATCCACACTTCACAGGACAAATTTGAGGTTTAAAAATATAAGAGACACATCTAAATGTTGCAGCACCTGAGCATCTAAGTCCTGCTCTTCCACCATCCTAATGAGCATTCAGTGCTGATTATCCACATGCTCTGAGATATTTTTTAAATCTTTTATTATAAACTATCATTTAAGGTGACTTGTTGCCTAAAATTATTTCCAAATTTATTGAATCTATGCCCACTGGTACCTCAAATTTGTGGTGTATTTCAACTTTTCTGTAATACATTTAAACTTGAGAATTGGCAAAATTTATCATATTGAGAGCATTCTCAATTTTGTTATAAATATTCATCAATAACCATGGGACATAACTTGCTTTTGTTGATCACTTGTTTGTCATAAATCAGGGTAGTATCAAGATTTATAAATGAAACACATGAACAAAAGGTAGTAGGTAGACATTGAGGAGGAAATCCACATCAATACGGATTTCACCATTTGAGCTCGAGTGCAGTTTCAGCTCTCTTCAGTTATACTTATAACAGTAAAGGTCAGAACACAGCACTGCTCTCTTTTCTGGGCATGACAAATACTTTCCTCCATCCCAAAGAAACTGTTCAAATAGAATTGATCACTTGAGACTGAACTGTTCTGAACTAAAAAATCTTCAACTTTTCTTACCTTACTTTTCTTTTGAGAGGATGTTTGCTTAATTTTTGCTATTTAATTTTACTTAAAGGGTTAAATCCCCAAAAACAAAGGACGTTGTCTGGGTTGAACCCAGTCGATGCAAGAAGTCATTGCTTGCTATCTCTAAGCAAAGTTATAGCAGGCCTGGTGAAGTAGCCCAGGTGTGTATATAAAATCAGGTATAATGGCAAGCCAGACCACTCATAACATATGAGGAAACCCCTGCACAGCACTTTCTGCCTTGTAGAAAGACTAATCTGAGCAACAAAAGCATGAGTCCAATTTGCCTTATTATTTGCCCTGTAGAAAATATTTCCATTAACAAGTCACCCATTCAGAACTGTGGAGTCCCACCAGTATGAACACATTAATTTAGAAAAAGAAATACAGGACTTAATTGCTTGAGAAATGTCATGGTAATAAGTACTAGATTATTGAAAGTTCAGCCAGAATAGCCTAAGCAGATCTCAGCAGATGGTAAGAAAAGAAAGAAGTCATGCAAGGGCAAAATGGAAAATCTAAGATGCTACAGGTTGTAAAAGACATCCACAATGGCAAAAATCAAGCAACATTTAACTATACAAGATACACACACACACACACACACACACACACACACACACAAAAAATATATATGTAGGCATTTCAGGAATCAGAGCAAAACACAAATAAAATTGCCTTCATCCAAAAACCTTCCTTGGCATGTTACCTCAATGCACAAAGCAATCTATCAGCTTAGACTCAGTGCTCATCCATGCAGCTACATTCTCCACCCTGCAGCAGGACTAAATTTCTTGGTCTCCTTGCTATGTGTCATGGAGAGACTGCTCCCATTGCAAAGCAAGGAGAAACATTCCCTATTCCAAAAGACTTCCATAATGGAAGAATCTTAAGGATTTGGTTTTTGTCTAAAAAGTGTTTTCTATCTTAGTGTAAATGATGTAAGGTTAAAAGATGGCAGTGACACATTAGGATTGTTCTGTTTCTTAAGGGAAGAGTGCTTTTTGCCTGTGCCTTTAAAGTAGCCTGAGGAGTAAAAAGTTTTCAAAAGGTCTCTGGTCTGGAGTTCAGATTCTGCTACAGGCTCAGACAAAGGAAAGATTCATCCTTATCCTTAAATCAATCCAGCCCATCTCGCTGAAGCCTTTCTTCTGGATGTTGACTTTGTATCTCCATTAGCAACCAATGTGGTGCAATAGCAATGGAACCCTAGGGCAGAGCAGTTGGTGCAGAATAGCTGATCACCTCACTGCACATGATTCAGGGGGAGTTTACTGCTGAAAAGCCCTGGTATGGTCTTGTAAATAGAGCATTCATTAGCACCTAGAGTGCATTAAGAGAGCTTCTGGAGCTTCTTGCTGGTTAGTTTTAGTTGAAAGGAGTCCACTGTGAGACCACAAAACCAGCCAGCAAGTACTGTGAGATTCCTTCAAAAGTGCAGGTCTGACCTGAACCAAAATACCAATATTGGCAGACTGCAGAGTGTCACTGCAGGCAATGAATAATCTGGGAGTGCAACAGGCTGAGAGGACAAAAACAGATGCAAAAGGCACTGTCTCAGGAGAGCAGGGAATGAATATTTTGTTGTTCAGTTGAAGCACTGAACTAGAGGGAGCAGAGACAGGATGATCTGGGTTCAAAGGGATGTTAAAGATCACCTCCTTCTTGCTTCGCTTCCATGGGCAGGGACACCTTCCACTGGATCAGGTTGCTCTGTCTATCAGTGATGCTGAAATATAAATGAACAACCCATTGGTCTATTGATTGGAAGCTATTGCTCTGACTGCTCCACATTGTAAAAAAACCAAAAAACCCAGCACCTACTACTGCTAAATACAGCATTAACTAGTACCAGCAGGCCTAACAGAAGAATAGATAGTTATGTCCAATTACAGTGTGTTCTTTTTGAGTCCAGCTCTCACTTATTGAAAGGTATGAAGAAAGTATTGAAAGGTAATAGGTAAAAAACAAAAAATATCTCTCAGCTTATTTTTTCTGTAATAGCCATTGCTTTTGCATTTAAAGTATGGGGGAAAAAATTACTTTGCTCTTCTGCATAGGGGTTTTACTTGCCTGGTTATGTCAAGCAGGAGTATGTTATTTTCTGCATGCTTCTAGATTAGGACACCATCATTTATGATCATAAGAAATCTTTTGGAAAGTTGTATTTTTATGATTTAATTTTATACTTTCTGTTATACTTGGTGCACATTGATTATAATTACAGTTTACAGTTCATCAAAATAGCAGTGTTCCCATACATAAGAGAAGACAACATCTTTTCAATCATGGTTAGATGCTAGATTCACAAACACTCACTTAACAGAGTTTTACTGAATTTTATTTTTAAAGTTTGCTTAGTGCTTTAAAAATTTTTTCTACCTTAGCTCAGGTAATTAGCAAGTCTTTATTTTATCACTTGCATATGATATTTACTTACTTGTATTTACATTAAGACAAGTGTTTCCCCAAATTTGATTCCATTTTCTGAATTCATAGCATTTCATTGTATTTAAAAAGTATGTAACTGAAAGTTACAAAGTTCCTGAGTTTTCCACAGTTTGAGAAACAAGATAGTTCTTAAAAGAGTGGGGAAAAAATACAAAACAAAACAAAGTGAGACAGCAGCACTGACTTAAATCATAATTGTTCAGAAATTTAGTTGCATAAGGCAGGTACAGGTCCACTGAGTTCAGCAGAACTACATGCTCTTACGCTGCTTTAGAATGCAGTCAAAGTTATTAAACACACCTCATCCCTCCCCTTTCTTGATTCTGCATTTTGCCCTTGCTACTTGAAAACAGACTGTTAGAAATGCTTTGGATTCCAATGTCTATTTAATGACAGTTGATCTATTTTAACAAACTTTTCAAACACTGTTTCCGGATCTCTATTTTTATTTTTAATAAGGCTATGTAAAAACCAAGTATAAATAAAGCCCTAATACAATAGCACTACATAAACACATGTGTTTTGCTCAGAACAAGAACTCTGGAGAGATAATTAACTCAAATTGCAGAGGTTTTGTCCAAATGCTTGCAGTTACTGACAATTTCCCCACTTTTAACTACCTTATAATTATAAATGGTCTACATGCCAGATCACTTTGTCATTTTTTCTATTGGCTAGCACGAAATAAAAGCTCAAGCTGTAGTCTGCCTTCTTTATTGTGCCTTTTTTATTGTATATTGTGTCATCTCCATGGTTGCTATTAAAATGAGAGGAAAGGATAAATCTAACCTTAAATTCCCTCCAATTGATAGGTTACTAATTTGTAAATCCCACTGAGGGCCACTGATAGCAATGACGGTCACTAATAACTGCACTCACATGCCTTAATAAAACATACAAAATCTTTTTATGCAACAGTCATTATTTCCATATCTGAATATCCATTTGTCATGAGAGTGAGCCTTTTTTATATACTTTTTTAAAATAGTTTTATTATTATATAACAGTTTACGTAATTTTCAGGACATTATATTTTCTTTCCCATGTACCTAACCACCACTGTTATGCCAATGGTATCCCTAGAACATGGTCTGAAGTGTCTTCTCATCAAATCTGATTGCCTGGCAAAATAAGCAGCAGGGATTTTTTTTTGTTTGTGTGGGATCGTGTGTTTTTGTTTGTTTCTTTCTTTTTTGGTAAGAGATATATTTGGTCAAGTTAAGGTTGTGCAGTAGCTATCAGTCTGAAAGACAACAGTATTATTCATCTTGTCAGCAAACTGAACTTCTTGCTTTTAGGTTTGGGATTTGTTGCAGGAAATGCTTCTGTTGCATTGAATGTAGCTTCTTGGTAGAAGTTTATTTCATCTGAGCATGTGCTAGGATTCATGTTGTTTTTATATGTGTATTATATCAGCAGGTCTTTGTCAACGGACAGAAAAATGATTTTTTATTTTTGAGGAAGTCATTAAGTTTCCATGACAGCAACATGAACATTAAATATCTATCATTGACCATAAAAATAAAGAAAAGGTAAAACCATCTGCTCTGAACATCATTGTCCTTTCTCCTCAATTTTTTTTATGACATTTGATATGTAAAAGATCCAATGATGAAAAAATTCTATCTTCCCTTCTCTCAGCTCCTAAAAGAAGAGAATAGATTGGTCTAGAAGATAGGTTGATTCTAATAATGATGAACAGCCAGCATTCTCTGTAAGCCACATATTCAAGCATGTAACACTCTTTGAGGACCAATTTTCCATCTCCCTGTGGTGTTGTCTCTTTTCAATGAGCACAGAGGGCCAAGGGAATGACTTTTTCAACACTGTTCACACTCTAAGTGTTATGATCAGATCTCATCTAGCCAGACTAATATCAAAATTGTTTCATAAAATGTCTTTAAATGAACCTTTTAAAAAGTAATGGTACAGCAATAGCAAACAATTTTTTCTGTCACAGAATTACTCAAATACAATGTTTTGAGAGAGAAACAAGACACATGAACACATATTTGAAAGATTGTTCTTCTGTTGACACAAACACAATCCATAAAGTTAATTTTTCTTTTACCTCATGGAACTGATTATATTGCAGCCAACTTCTAAATTTTATGCATCAGTACACATTCCTAAACAAGCTTTTGTATTTGTGAGATATAATTATAGTGCATACTAATGCAACATAGTTATTACTGCAAACAAACAACAAAAAAACCCCACCCCACATCTATTTTGGATCCATGCAGACCTAAAGCCTGAATAACTAGTCTGGCATCTTTGATACTACAAAACTCTTGCTGACATTAATTGAGCTAGCACACCACACTCTCTAAAACAACCTCATTCCCTTTAAATAGATTTTGGCGCTTTTTTTCTGGATTTTAAAATAATTTTTGTCATTTTAACTTATACTATATTTAATCACCTCTCAGTTGAGTAGTCACCACTCAGGCAAAGGTTCCATCAATATGATAAAAGGTTACCAGATCTGACTGTAATTAACAGCCATAAAAACATATCCAAGCTATAAATTTATAAATTATGGAGACATAAAATTTAAGAACTATTTCTAACTCAGTCTAGTTCTATTTCAATACAATAATTAAAACAAGGTTTAATCTTATATGTGTTAATGAGGTGTTCTTTATTTATCCAAATGATTGAGTGTACCCTCCCAACTTCTCGTGTACCCTCAGCCTACTTGTTGGTGGCGTGGGGTGAAAAGCAGAAAGAACCTTGGCTTTTGCAAGCACTGCTTAGCAGCGTCTAAAAGACAGCAACTTGTGTTGTCTTTTCAGCCAAATCCAAAACATGGCACCATGTAAGCTGCTGTGAAGAAAATTAACCAGCGCATGGACTTATCCCACATGTATAGAAGATAATATTTGTCTTTATGCTATGACACTTTCTAAGCTTGATATTAAGAAAATAATATCAACAAAATAACCCCCCCCCAAAAAAAATACTCCCCGAACCCCCCTCAAAAACCAAACAAAATAAAAATAAAAATAATAATAATAATAAAAAAATAACCCACCAAAACACCCCAAATCATCTTGGATAATTAAAACATATACATATTAAACATAAGAAATACTAAAAACTTTCTTTCAAAAGATTATTGAAATTCAACGTAAAATGCCCACATTATGCTATTTTCTTTCTCAGAAGAGCCAGAAAAATCTATTTTTCCGAAGTCTGACTCTGATGAGCTACATTGCTACTTGTAAGATTATGGCTTTAACTGGTTATAGAACCTTCTGGTGGTAGTTGGATATAAGGAAAATACTTAACTCATGGCCTTGTTCCTGTTTTTCTTCCCAGTGAAATCTATAGCACTATCAACCTCTAGAACAAGAGTGGAAAGCTAGAAATGCTTCTCATGCACTTCTGAGCATGAAAGGAAAAAAAAAAAAAAAAAGGAGGTGAAATACTGACCCCAGTCAGTAAAGCAACATTAATAGAATTAGTTTAGAGGTTCTATTAACTGCAGTGAAGTTTTTCCCTCCCTAAATTTTAAAGATAGGCAAGTATTAAAAGCAAAAACCTTGTCAAAAACAAAACAAAAAAAAAGTGAAGGAAGGATAAATGTTAAGGGAGGAGAAACAAGACAACCTTCTAAAAGGTCAGCAGGAGTGATAACAGGAAGAGAAAAAGTGAGTGAATGTTATGTTTGATTTTGCATCAGTAGATATGGAAGGAGTGGTGTATGATCTTTTCTATGACTGCAGGGAGAAAACCCCATGAGAAGTGCATGATATTTTCTGTGTCTGTAGGGAGAAAACCCACTGAGAAGTGCTGTATAATCTTTTCTATGACCAAAGGGAGAAAACACAGTGATGAACAAAAATGAAATGAAGAAAAGAGTTCCAGGATACAAGCTCACAAAAAATTCCAGGAAAGGCAGTTCCCTTCCTAAAATATGGACATGAATAAATATGAATATTTTTATATGCATGTATATAAATTCCCCACATGCATTATATTGTATTTAATATATAATATACTATATATACAACTATACACATATATACACACATTTAGTAAATATACCCTGCCTCCTTGAGAAAGTAGCTTAGAATAGTAAACATAGGTAAATTAGAGTTTGTAGTAGTAGATAGGGTGGTGTGAATCTTAATGATCTTGGCAGTGAGTTTGAACTTCTTCTGGAATATGGGAAGAATATTTGAAATCATTCAAAACACTCCTACTATCAGTATTTTTGTCAAAAAGCTCCACTTCTTTGAAAATACTTCCAAAATATGGTACAAACTTTGGCCAACATGCCAGAACCGGTCCATTGGTTCCCCTCCCCTTGTTTAGGCTCAATTGAGTTTTTAGGTTTCTTTGCTTTCTCCTCTTATAAAAAGAAAGAAAGAAACAAA
>VYXD01006937.1:1098517-1154920 GCA_013397195.1 Hylia prasina
AAAAGGGGAAAAAAAAAAAAAACAAAAAAAACCAAAGAAAACCCCACCACAACCCAAAAAAAAAAAGAAAAAAACCAACTCCAAACTGTGGTAGCTGATTCTGGCTGTATTAAAACCTATTGAGAAAAGAGCTGACCTGCTGGTGAACTCTGATAACAAGCAGCTCATGCCTTTTAGAGAAAGGAGGCAGACAGAGGCAATTGCACTGGCAACTGCCCTGGCTATTCTTCTATCCTCTCTTCATGAAATGAGCACATGATCCAGTCCAAAATCCAGAGGCATGAGGAATATGCAGTATGGTAGTGAAATTTCAAAAAGCAGTGAGGAAGACAATGAAATAAGTTTTTAATTCATCAACTTGTATTTAGATGAACTATGCTGACCTCTTTCCTTCCACATTTTTTCCATTACATACCTTGTCAAAATTATTTCAAGCAAATGCAGTCTACTGACATGGATATATCTAAGCCTACTCTCATTTCTCATGAAAGAAAGAATAGAGATGTCTGTTAGTGGATGGGAAGGCAGTAGTGTCTGGGTATTAAGTATAATAAACAAATATTCCTGCCTTCCCAGTCTATTTTCAGAAATATCTAAGCATGAAATAACACTTTCCCCTATGTATCGAGGAGCTGCTGGAGTTTTATGAAAAGCACATCACACTAGCAAATATCCGGTTAAATCTGATTTCTAGATAGAAAAATTATCTATGATGTACTTCATCTAGCAGGGCTGAGGTGAACCCAGATTTTTTGTCTATATAACATTCTTTCTTAGATTTTAGGAAAACAAGTCAATGAAAGCAGGGTGTTATTTGAACAGCAAAAAAACAGTCAGTGACTGGGGTATACAAAAACTTCTCTGGACCTGAAGGGGTTGTGCAGAAATAGTGACTCGTGCATAGGAAAAATACAAACAAACAAACAAACAAACAAACAAACAAATAAATAAATAGGAACAGCTGTGTTAAGCACAAACTGTGCTTTAGAGACAAATCATATATCTAAGGCCAAATATCAAACACTTTTAGCATTAATTCACAATAAGGACTGCAGGAGATTCAGTCATAAAAAGGAGGAACTAAAAGAATTTCTGAAAATCTTTTGGACTCAGATATTTTTATCTTGCAAAAATATTTTAAGAGGCAGTAAAATGAAATTAAGTATTTTCTCTATAGTTACACAATGTGATTTTGTGGAAAATGGAGTAGCTTTTTATATCAAACATTAGTGCAAAAAGCTCCAGTTCAAGAAATTCCCTGTATTCCTTATTATGTTTTAGCTACTCAGCTAAAAATTGGCCATCTACTTAGCATTAACCTTGAATTATTTAAAAATCCAGGTAGAGAGACATATATATTCTTTTTACAATAACTTTTTAGGAAAATATTTCTGAGTTTGATAACATAAAGTGTATAGAAAATTTAAGACTTCTTTTAATTAATGAAGCAGATAACTTTTCTTATTACAAATTAGGTAATCTTTGCTTCAGCTTAAGGAAAATGTGACCTCATTTTAATTTATGATATGAAAAATCCCAGTATATTTGAGGAGCAGAGAGATTATTTAGAAGCTGAAGACTGGGTAAAAATAAGTATGTAATGGTTAAATGGTTAATGGTTATATGGTTAAATAGTTAATATAATGTATTAACACAGTTGGGAGTTAAGACAGTACTGAATTAATGATTTAAGACTGGTATTATGATGAATATTGATATTTCTGTTAATAAATATGATGTCAATAGTTAATTTTATTTATTTTGGTGTACAGCTCTAATGTAGAGTTTCTACAAAACTCTAATTTCAGATCAAAGGAGTTTAGTTTTCTGGGTTTATGTTTAGTCATGCCCTTTGCTTGTCTTCTGAAACTGTAATTTAGAATAAAAATAAATTTTTGTTTAACTCTTTAAGGTTAAGAGTCTTCTCTACTGTATTATCATGCTTGAGCCGCAGGACAAGAGGTCCAGCTGTGTCTGGTTTCAGCACTTGAATTAGAAGATCTCTCTAACAGGAGCTTTCTGGAGCCTGTTACTGGAACTAGAAAATGATAGTGATCTGGTATTGCAAAAATAAGAAGCAGGGAAGGCACTGGAAAACTCCCAGCTTTTAAAAATTTAAACTAGCAAGAGCATACATTCATATCCACTTGAACCTTATCTTTTCAGAACTAAACCATGGAAGTTTGGGATAAAAAATCATCCAAATGGTACCTATGAGCTCATTCATTAAGCTGCAAACTGCTTTTCCAGCTCTCTCTGTGTCACAGTGACCTGAGGTGGAGTAAGTAGCACAGATTCCAAACTCCACTCTCTATTTGATGTGAAACTTCCCCAAAACCCATTGAGATAGAAAGGTTCTACCTTTGTTTCAAATACAGAGATGTAGACTGGGAGCACAGCTAAGGCCAAGTAATATTTTAGCATGAGACAGAACAAGAGGAGAGGTTTTTCCTTCAGTTGTAGAAAAGATGTGAAGGAAGAGAAGCAGTTAATGGGACACCAGGAATATTTGTCTGTTCTGCTGAACAGAGCAGACAGATAGATAAAGCACAGAGATTGCCTCTACAGTACAGGGCTTGTACTTGTCTAAATTTTCTTATTTTTTTATCCATTCCAACCAAGGAAGGGAGAAGAACCATGCCATAAGGAAAACACACATTTGTTTTCAATTAATGAATGTTTTCATCATTAAAGTGTGCTAATCACCAAATAACCAGGGACATTATTTAAATAATTACTATAGAATTATGAAACAAAGGTTATTAAAAATGAATACTTAGCTGCTAAAATTAATTCTACACCATTTATGTTTCCTGCATTAACAAAATGTATTTCTTGCATTTGGTTTTCAGTATGCATTTACAGATATGGAGTGAGGCCATTCATGGTTTAATCGTACTCAATTAAGTACATGCTAAGAAAGTAGAGATGTCAGTCCACCCTTAAAAATGGTAGCAAACAGAGAGTAGTTTAGAGGAATCTAAAAAATTATTCACTCACAATTTTATGCACATCTGGTACATAGCACAGAATTGAAACATTTTGCCTACAAAAATAAAGTCATTAATCAAAGCAACCTTCTCAGGTTTTCTGTTACAGAGGGTTTCTCATGGGATGGAAGATGACATGTAATCAGTAGATATTTATTCTAATGTTACCACCTAGATGTCTAAGGGTCTTTTAGGCTGGATGAGGAACTAAGTTCTCCAACAAAGAATAGCAATGCAACAACATCATTCTGAACCAAAAAGAGCCACACACTTTAAACATCACCAAAATAAGGAAAATTTAAAGCTTGTCACGGAGTGTCTCTAAATTATAAAACAATACTACAGCTGGTAGCAGAAGCAGCAATACAGAAGTATTTAGTCTGAGACTGTACTTATCAGACTAAAGGAAAAAGATATCTGACCATAAGGAATCTATCATCTATAGAAGAGTCATCAGAGACTTACTAAGAGATACAAAACCTTTTAAAAAGAATGTTGCTCACATTTTAAATAGACACAAAAATAGTCCATGTGAGGAATTGAATTGATGGGAAGAATGAAAAAATATATTTAAAACTTAATGTTTGGGGTATTTTCAAACTTAAAAACCAACTTTTGCTTCAGCACAGCTTCCATGTATTTTCCAAAGGAAAGCAAATCCTGTTTTACAAAAATCAAGGTGTCCTAAGACACACCAACAACAGTGAGCTACATTTTATACTTTAAATAATTCAATTTTGCCTGCATCACTGGTAAGAGTTATTGAATATAAATACACCTTTCTTCATTATATATTATTAAAAAAATAGTTTAAAACCACTGATTGCAAGCTTTAATGCATAAGTTATCTTTCTGTGTGGGAAACTTAGCCAGTTTCAACTGCAAAATAAAGGAAATGTAGAGTTAGGTCTGAGCTAATGTTAAGCTACTGTTGTCACCATATATGTCCTACATAAATACCATCTGACTTCTACCCCTTAGCTCTTAGCAGGCAATGTTGTAAGTATATTTGTCATTTATAGAAACACCTGCTGGATTTTTTACTCTCTTGTGGACATTATGCTCAGTTCACCATAGAAAACTTGGTTTCAATATTTAAATATTAAATACTCTGTTTTACTATTTGACACGAATAGACTCATTTATCTAGAAATGGAGGAGCTGGTTAAGATTCTGAAAACAGTGAATTATGAGTCACACACCAGACAGACATTGGGAGTTACTTATTCCAGTTTCTTTTCAAGTGAATGATTTTTAGATTTCTAGTGATTTAGTGTGTAGGCTTAGCAGTAATGTAACTCATGACCAGGTGTCTTCCCTCAATTAAAACTGCCTATTTTTTATCTACATTATAAATAAAAATACAACTAAGTAGTGTCTTTGCATATGTATATAGATATGTATATATAAAGTACTATTGTTAAGCTGCACACATTTTATTTGTTTGTTTGGCTTTTTTTTTTTTTTCCTTTTCTTGTGATGGAGTGGTACTGAACTCATCTGCAATAAAATGAAGGTTGCCTATGGAAACTTCTCATAACTTGTGCATTTGACCTTCTATCAAAGGGCTTCTAAAGAAAGAACCATGAAATCATTCACAATATGTTTGTTATGTTTCGTCAGTTGATAAACATACAGAGGTGAACACTCCACATATTCTCATCTTCCAGCGTTTTTCAATTACATTGCTATCAAACAGATACGTGACCTATAAAGAAAATAACAGGAGTTGGACAAGACAGAATAACCTCAAATATACTAACAAAATATTCTAGCAATCCTTCAAAGATTCATAATAGTATTTCCTTTTGTGCACATGTGTGCACGTCTTTTTTACCCATTTCTAAACATTTTCTGAAATCAAAGGGTTTATAATTTTTCAAAGCATATTGGGGCTTTTCAGTAAAACTTGGGCAGCACATAAAGAAAACAACCAAAACAGCAGCAAAGAAATATCCTTTACTGAGCTAATTACTATGCTTTATACAAGCAAATGAGGTCTGAAATTTTCTAATTACATAGTGAATATATGAATATTTCCTCTGGCATATGGGATTTAAGGAGTGAGTTTGGGAAGATATGAAGGGAAATGAGGACCTTGAGAGATCAAGGATGAAACCATCTTGATTCCATTACAATAATTCCTCAGCTGCTGTCTGATTAAAAAGAAGGCAAATACTCAGGCTCCTTTTTTATTATTATAATATTTATTATGACACTTATTAGAAAATCTTATAATGAAGGTCAGTTACTAATTTACTAGTTAATTACTTTTTTTTTTTTTTAAAGAATTTAGCCCGAGTCAAATCAAACTTGGTTAGCCAGTAGAAACTGCAATTTTTGTTGCAAGACGTTGGAAGCAACTTAGTGTATAAAACAAAGTTATTTCTTAAAACTTTGTGTGAGAGGCTAAAATCACAAAACTCCAGAGTAAAATGAAAAACTTGCTCAGGGCATAAAAGGGGAAAGGAATATGAGGTATGTATGCTTATTTCTCCAGAGTGTGTAGAGTTTCATGGTAGCTTTTAGTTATTTAGTGATGTTCACCTACCACATCTCAAGCATTCCATGGGATAGGAGTATTTGGGTGCTGGTTTACATATGCAAGGAAAAGCAGGGCCAAGTATTGGTCCTGGCTGAGCAGCAGGACCTGTTTAATTCCTAGACAGTCACAGGCAATGCTTTGGGGGTAAGCCTCTTCTCCCAGGAAACCAGCAACAGAACAAGGGGGCGTAGCCTCAGACTGTGCCAGGGGAGGTGCAGGTTAAACATCAGGAAGAATTTCCTCACTGAAGGGTTTGTTAAACATTGGAATAGGCTGCTCAGGGAGGTGATGGAGTCACATTCCTAGAAATGTTCAAGTGCACTTAGGCACTTAGTTGGCCTGCTGGTGTTTAGTCTGAACTTGAGCTCAATGATTTTTGAGTTCTTTTCCAACCTTAATGGTTCTTTGAATCTATGATTCTAAGTATGTTGTTTCCAGCCAATTGCTCTTCCTAACTCTTCCAAATGTGTCTGTTGGCTCTGCAGGGTAAGACAAAACACCTTCACGTTTCCCTTTTTCTCCCTCCCACCAATAAACATAATTTTTTAGCAGCAAGTTAGATCAAATTTTTAATTGCTTATTTACAATGTAATAAATATACATGCATGAACATGTGTTAAAAAGCAAGACAACAATATGTTCTGAGGACTGATGAGAGTAATCAAGATGCTTTTGCTCTTTCTTCACGAGAAGATTTATTATACTTCCAATATACTCAGGTATAACAAGCAGAGCAACAGCAAGATATTGTCTCACAATCTCCTGCATGATTTCATGAATCTACATTGACCTGATTTTCCGAAGTTGACAGGGGTATGAAAGAACAAGGAAAGAAGAGGAAATTGGCTGTGCACATATATAAAGTAAGCATGGGTTACTTTTCTTCCTGTATAGCAAGTTTTCTCAGCTCTAGCTCATCCCATGAAGCACTATGGAGTCTCCCATCTTGCTAGGCAGCTGAACACATTCAGTACATTTCTCTAGAGATAAAAATCTGTTATAGAACACCTGTATAGCTGGTGGTTTTCACGCTGTTAACATACTCCTTTGCAGGAAAAGTTGGATTTAAAACACAAGAGACTGCAACTTGCCAGACAGTCCAGGTTCCTTATACACTTTAAAAAGCATTTTAAAAGAAAAACCTGTATTCCAAAAATATGCAAAAGAGGATTAGTTTGTTCATTTGTTTGTTTGTTTGTTTGTTTTCTTTGGATTTTTTTAAGGAAACAGGGGAACTGACCTGTGCCATCTGCTTTGCTGTGAAAGACTGGCTTTTTTCAAATTATATTGATGGAAGCCTATTAAGAGTCTAATAGAACCCCATTGCTTTTATCCAACACAAGGTCACATTTCAAAACAGAGCAGAAAAGATAAAAGACCAGGTTCATGTACAGGTCAATTTCTTAATACATCATTTGATGTTTTAAATCACTTCATTTTCACTTCTATAGCTTGATTTTCTGGCAATCTGAACTCTAAAACGTATTTAACAGCACATCTCACTGTTCTCACTAAGGCATGCAGGTATGTAGGGCAGGACAAACAAGCTGGTCTGAATGATTTTGCCCTTTTCCACCAAGTGGATAGAGTAATTGATCTGTAGCAAGTAATTTTGAAACTTAGGTCACTAAAGATATGTTAAGCAATTTTATTCTAGGCAGAATGGCCTTTTATCTAATGTACTTTGTGTTTGGAAAGACTGTGAAATGTTAACTCTTCTAACATTCCATAAAATGTTTCACAGTATAATAATAAAAATGTGCTTGCAAGAATAGGACAAATCAAAGAGATAATGAGCCAAAATAAATTTGCAAAACTATTTTACATGTCAAAAAGTAATAAGACTGTGCAGTTCAGCTAATTTTATTTGCTCTTTTCAATTGTGAGATTTTTACACAGTGTTTTAAATGCTTTGTGGAAAGCCATCCCAAAAATTGCTTTTAAACAGCAATTTTAAATATCCCATCAAGGTAAAGGATTTATGGAACACCCATTAGCCAAAATTCTCTTGTCAGTTTACAGCATTTTCTAAAGCACGAAGTCCAAGCAGTGACTAAAACACCCAAAACTTTTGTGTGAATCTACACAGGTGTGCATATTACTTTTTTTATTTAAAATCCCTGAAATTATTTCCTTCGTATTTTTCATTTAAAAAAGTGTCAAGTAACAAGCATTGACCCTTTTCCAGGAAATATGCAGCAGATCTTCAAAGAGCTTCAGTGGTCCAAACAATTTAAATGACAATAAAACTTGTATTCTGTTCATGTTCATCATTTGTGTTGACAAGCACTGCCTTTTTTCCTGAGTCAACTAACACTGTACAGCTATTCTTTTCTACATCTCGCTCTTTAACTCAGCCAAAGCCACTTCATAATTTCCTTAGATCTATTGTGCAGTAGTCTAGTTTGGGGGGTTTGGTGAAAAGTGTTTGGGTTTTCAAATTGAAATCACTCTTCAATGACCATTCTCTTGAAAATAAATATTTGACAAGAATTTTTTTTTCACATTTCTTTTTCTTCCTTCCCAATACCACAGCTTCAGTATAGATTGGCCAAATACCTTTCTGCTCCTCAGTTCTTTGGAGAAACTTGCAGCTTAGAGAGAAGGACTACATAAACCACCAAGGAAGTATGGTGTCCCCTCAGCTAAAGCAGATATTAAAGAGATCACAAATGATCTCTTCAGCAAGAACCTATTTGAAGTACATGTACAGAAAAACATCTATTTCTAATAATTGATGCTGCTCCTGGCTCCTTTAAAGTCAATGTTACTTTATGTGACTGTTGCCTTGTGTCATAATTTTCTCTACTCGGTGTCATCATACCAAATCCATTTAGCATTCACAGGAACTGAACAGAGAACAGAACAAGAACAGAATTTTTTTTCTGCCAACTTCTGAAGTTTTCAGAATCATATTTGCTTCTTAGTGGAACACAGGCATTTTGAGCATTTTCGTTAAAACAGCATTTGGCAGGGAACTGTTTTCCAGAAAAAAAAGAGCATTGTCAGAGAACAAAAGTCCTCCTGAGTATTTGGGGTGACTTTGTAAAAAGTTACCTGTTCTAGTCCATGGGCTGCTTGATCCACAGCAGAAATTTTTCATTTCACATCAATAGAACAAAACTTTCAGCTACATCTCACTTTTCTAAATCAGAATTTAACCATGTTATTAAAGCCAGAATTTGCTTTCTCTGTCCTTCTTCCTTCTTTTGGTTTGGCAGAGCTACTGATTTGATACAAGAAGAACAAGATGATTGGGAATGGTCTGGATGGATTTGCCAGGCATAAATCATGCAAATCTTACCTGATTGCCTTATGTGCTAAAATGACTACATCTGTGGACAAAGAAAGCACCAGGAATGTCTTTTATATCCTTCAAGCAGGTTTTTGACACTGTGACCCTGGGAACTGAGCAGGAGCCAGCAGTGAACCCTGACACCAAAGATGTCCATTGCCACCAAGGGCTGTGTCAGCAGAACCACTGCCAAGAGCTCAGGGCAGGGCTTGTCACCTCTGCCCAGCATTCATTGCCAGACACATCTGGATGCTGTGGCTAGTTTAATGCCCTCCAGCACAGAAAAGACACCAACAGCTTGAACTGAGTTGATCCCCACAGCTGTCAGGACTTGAGGGTGTCCTGTGAGCGCTGTCCCAGAGCCTGAGGCAGTGGGGCTTGTCCAGCCTGGAGCAAAACCAACTTCAGAGCCACCCCAGTGCCTACTGGGGGTGTAGAGGGATCTAGAGGGGCAGATGGGCTTTTCAAGAGCTTTGTGTGGCAGGACAAGTTACAGCAGGCATGAAGGGAAGTGAGGGGGATTCAGGCTGTGGACTGAAACCTTTCCCCAGGAGGACAGGCAGGGAGCAGGCAGAGACAGATTGGCCAGGTGCGGCAGGCTCCAGTCCTTGAAGGGTTCCAAGGCCCACCTGGGAGAAGTCCCAAGAAACCTGGTCTGACCTCACAGCTGGCTCTTCTTGGATCATGGGTGCATGAGGGACATCTTGACGTACCTTTCAGCCCAAAAAAGGTGACATTTCAATAACATGACATTTTCCAGAAAAAGTGTGCTGATCAGATTTAGTAGTTAACCTTCCGGTTTCCACAAAAAAAGCCCCTCATCTGATATCTGTCCTCCCACAAGCTAACAGGGACTTTTAAAGGTTCTATAGGACATCTTGGCTATTCTACTAATGAATTGTGATAATTTTTTAATTAAAATATCACCAAGACAGACTCAGAGGATTCACTGACATATGTAATATTCAATATGTTATAATTTGATCACTTAATATTATTTAAGAGTCGAAATCATAAGCATAAGAAGCAAAAATTAACAAGGTTGATTCCATGCTGGGGCTAATGTCATGTAATGTGAGTAATTAATTTGATACTGATATAGATAAGAGAGTAGAAAGTTTTATAGGAAAGCTGGGATTAGAAACCAGATAATTGTTAGGACCAGCAGGATGGCTGGAAGGCAACATATTCACCTCCCATACCAGTTTCATCACACCTTTTCAACGGTCAGAAATTGCTCCTCCTGAAGACCTCTTGCTCTCTTTTTAGCAAACACACACTATGCCAAAAAAGGTTTCCTCTTTGCCATCCAGCCATCCAGCAGCATGCCAGCCCATTGCTGAAAAAAACCCTATTATTCACATCTTTGTCAAATTGTTACTTTTCCATAGGTTTTTAATCTTATTTAATTTCTGTTTATTTAGACACTGCAGAAATTAATGGAGCACATTTCATTAGTTCCAGGTTGTGGAACTTGGATGACCATTGATAAAATGTCTTTACTTACTGAAACATTTCTCCCCAAACTGCTGAAGAGTAGCACAGAGGTATGGCACTCTCTCCCTGAAAATATTTGCTCATGAAAGTGTTTCTAGAGACTTCTGCATGTCCTGCACCACATGCCTTGCCTTCATGAGAGCACTTCCCTTAAACAAGCCTGAGGCACAGATTTTTCAACAAAAAGAAATAAAGCATTTCATGATAGAATAAGTCTAAGGAAGATTCTCCAATATGAATAGAGTCTATTTTTAAATTACTAGAGAAACATTTTGCTGCCTCTTTAAGTATGCTTTGTCTGAGATGTCAGAAGGAAATAAGAGCAGAGGCTGTTGTGTGGGAAAGTTGTGGAAACAACCCAACAGCTCCCATCAAACCTGTATTTCTACAGCAAGACTTTCTACCCTTGATATCTACAGGGTGGAGGTGCTCTAACTCTATTTATTTGGAAAATATTGGAGGATTCTGAAACCTTCCCAATGTCTCAAGGTAAAACTACATGATTATGAACTTCACCTAAAAAACTCTAGGTTACCTGGATAACCAGACAAAGAAGCAAACAAATACCACAGATTTTTTTAAAAAAACAAAAACAAAAACAAAAACAAAAACAAAAACCAAACAAAAACAAAACAAAACAAAACAAAACAAAACAAAACAAACAAACACCACAAAAAACCCCAAAAGCAAACCAAAACCATCAGGCACCCTGTCTTGTTAACACATGAAAACTCAGAGTGCATAGAAGCAATGAAAATCAAATCCTTTTTTATCAGGCGTCAGGAGACAGAAGTTTGTTTTTTAATAGGCAGAATTTAAGGAAAATCATTAAGAGACTGAGAAATGATCACTGGATACATGTTATTTCATTTATGTTTTAAAAGTCAAATCCTGGGTGAAAGAGTCAGAAAAGAAGGTACTGAAGAGGTTTCTCAAGACCAAAGAAGTTCTGAGAGGAGCAGAGACTGGTGTTCTGAAAAGAGATGCTGCAGCTGACCTAGGGAAATAATTTTACTTGAAGTTCATCATTGTAGACCTTGGAATAAAGACCTGTTAAAGGTTTGAATTCCTGAATGGAAAGTAAACAAGAAAAAAAAAATCAATCTATATATTGCAGCTGCTCGGAAAAACTTTTCTACTTTTGGGTAATTTACATATTGCATAACCTTGCCAAGCTATTAAGCAGCAAGATAACTTCTAGATCATACATTATTTCCCTCCACTGCTTCAATGACAAATAAAGGAAGGTAAATCACCTTGCTTACCATATGCCTGAGGCAAAGCTTAATCCAAAATATTTCAAAGCTAATAAAACCTGAGTTAGCAAAGAAAAATGTAGAATTTAACCTCAGTGGGAAAACAAAGTCTAATTCCTTCACACATACAGGACTGTGATTAGCTTTCTACACTTAAACAGGATTTGCAGCATAACAGAGCTCCCCACATGCAGAGAATTAAATGCAAACATACACGCTTGCTGGCTCAAGGCCTACAACAGTCTTTTTCCCAATTCCTAAATTATGTCTTTGTCAAACTCTGCTCCTCAAAAGCCAGTAAGAAAATACTAAAGAGCTATTAAAAAAAAAAAATCCCATCTTCAACTACTATTTAGGCAGCTGATGTATATATGAAAAGAAGTTTACAGGAAGGTTAACTGAAGTTGTACAATTTTCCATTTGTATATTACATGCATAAAGTGATTTTTCTGAAGGGAAGTTGCAACCAAATTAGTTCTCTCTAGTAGATTTTATCAAAGCATTTAAATTTATACTTTTTAGTATTGTCCCATTTTCTTCTTGTCTAAGTTATATTTAAATTGTGTGATTGCTAAAATTGGACTTCTTCAATTTCTCCATTGGTAAAAGCTAAAAAATATTTTGGTCATCCAGACAATACCTTATGCATCAAACAGTCCATTCATCAATGTCTCCCAGTTCAGTGACAAGGATGTTGTGCTGGACCATGTCAATTGTCTTATACAAGTCAAGGTACACTGAATTTGAACTTGCAGCTAAAAATAAGATTTCTGCCACTAAACAAACAAACAAACCAACCAAACCAAACCAACCCCCTACCCAAAAATTTCAAAACTCAAAAACAAAACAAAAAACCCCTCCAACATTTTCCTCAAAACTGAGGAAATAAGATCACTTTGCATGTATGTTATGTCAGTGCTTTCAATCCACTAAATAATGCAGTAATCAGTTAAGGATTACAAATAAAACATGAAGCAAAGTTTTATTCTGAATGAAAGCTCTCTCTCTCTTTGGCTGAGTCCACACTCAGTCAGCTGTAATTCCCAAATAAATCAGGAAGAATAAACAATATTTACTACACCACACAGTTGAAGCAAAGGAACTGCTGGCTTTAAGCTAGGTAGACCCGAAAAGAAATGTGGACACACTTTTCCAAGACACTAGCAGGCTTATTCTGCCTTAAAATTAATTCACATCAAGTTTTCTAGCCTTTTGAGACTTCAGCCAGGTCCTACACATGGAAGGGACAGAAAAAGGAACAACTAAGTTAAAAATGTCACCCAAACTTTTAGCTATGAATCAAACATAAGCTATATCCAAAGGTTTAGTGTTTGTTTTTTTTTAATTTATTTCTAAACATTGATTGAGTAAATAGAGACAAAATATATGGGTCAGCAACAGATATGAAAGAACACCGACCCTAGACTTCACTGACATTTCGTGTTTCTGACAAATCTGAGTCCATCTGTTGTTATTGATTAGTTGTTCACTAAGTCTCAGAACTCACATTTCTGCTCTGGTTATTTTGGTACACACTCCCCACCTTTTGTCACCTCTGCTTTATTTCTTCTACAGCACCAGTGATATGCCATGCAATCCGGTCTATTGACTTTTTGCATTTCCTATCAGCAAAAAAACAAGCTACTCTTTTACACCACCGGGTCCTTCAAGCTTTGAGCCTCAGCAGCACAAAAGTCATGCTCTGCCTCCTTGCAGAGCTGCACCTTGTCAGGGTGGGAATTCCTTTATTGATCCATGAATTTTGAAGTACATTTGCAGTCTTCCCAGTTGCAATAATTGTGTGACTCTAAGCAAGTTAGCATTCATCTCTAAAGTAAGAGGAAATTCACCACCTTTTAAGCACTTCAAATATTCTCTTAGCATCTAAAAGACTAGTTTGGCTTTTATCGTGAGTATCCAGCATAAAGTGTTTAAGGGTTTTCTATTTCCCAAATAAAAAATAAACATAAGGTTTTCATGTCTGGTGGGGTTTTTGTTGTTGTTGTTGTTGTTGTTTTTTGTTTGTTTGGTTTGGTTTGGTTTGGTTTTGTTTTTTGTTGTTTTTTTTTTTTTTTAGCGTAATGGTTTATTTGCAAAGACAATATTTTCCTGGATTTATATTCCCTCAGAATAAATCAGTACCCTACTGACTTTTAACTTTCACAAATTTCAGCCGAAGATGGCATAACAAAAGGACTTTGTACAAAAAGCAGAAGTTTACAGCAATTTTTTTTTTTTCTTTTAGGGACAGCATTCAATTAAGCATCTAAATTTTATGGATACTGGTATACTGTAAGCAGTTTTTCTCACCACTGATACTTTACATGACATTTTTATGACAAGGACAGCAAAATAGGTTTGAACACAAGAGTTCACCTATGATACTGAGATATTCTTCTGAATCTTCCTTCTTTCCTAACTCTTCCTTCCAACAGATCAATATACAAAACTTCTCTCTCTCTCTTTCTGCACACATATATATGTAAACACACATATAAAAAAAAAAAAAAATTACCTCTATGATGTATATGCCTTCCCAATAGATTCATTAGGGTTTAGACTGTGATCACTTATTTTTTTCTGCTATTTGATATTCATTGTTCTCTAAATACAGATATTTTGCTGTTGGGATATCTTAGGAGAGGTTGAAAGAGGAACATGAGAAAAGAGCAGCTAAGACAAAATTTGAGTTACTGAAAGAAAGGGAGATTATGGTTTTTTCTACTTATGCTGGGCCTAATAGAAAAACATCAACTCATTGAAGTCATAATTAAAAGAAAGCTTTTATTATGCTTTTTTGAAATAACATTACAAAAGGAGTATCAAAATAAAATGTGCAGAATTACAGAATCATGATCATGAGTTTCACACTATTTCTTTTTTTTAAAGGAGTCAACTATGAGACATACTTGAAGCAATCCTCCTAGGACTAGCCAAAAAATATAATTCCCCTTGGAATATGCAAGATGCTCTGATTAAAAAAAAAAAAAAAAAAAAAAAAAAAAAAAGAGGCTGTTTTCAGTTATTTCCAAACAAACTAAAACCCCTGACCCCCAAAATTCATAGGTAAAAACATGACATTAACTTGAATGATAATTCATTGTGTTTGACTGTTTCTTCACTGACCTGAGATATTCCTCTGAAAGCTTCTTTCTCACAAATATTCTTTCAGTTATTCCTTCAAGAGATAAATTTTGATAAGATGTGAGAATAAATTGGAAGAAAGTCACATAATTGCTCCAGGGTTTGGAACTGGCTTTTCTTCTTCTCTGCAAGTTGAATTTTAATGTCCTTTTTTCATCAGTTCAAGTCCATTATGGTAAGCAGAGCATGTTCTCCTTTGTGTACATCCTCTAAGCATCTACTTATAATACCTGCTTTTCTCAGAAAACTGGAAGCAACACTCTGCTTGAGATAAACAGGGTGGGTGCTGATGAAGGGAAATAACTTGAGAAATAGAAGTTTCTGCTTCAAGGCTTTCTGTTTAACTGAGCTTTACAAAGACCAGTTGTTGCGTCATGTTTTTTCTTTCAAACTGCCCAAGCAGCCTTATGTCCAGCGACTCTCTAGCGACAGCACGTGACTGTGGCTTACAGGAGAATGTCTGTTGGCAGATACAGAATCAGCACATGAAGAGCCCTGTAAATTAAAACAAATAACAATTTTTTTAGACAATAAAATCCCATTTCTTCACTTTTTAATCTTTTTTTTCTATTTAATATTTACAGATTTATATAAAATATGCTGCTTGCTGGATACAGACAGAACTTACTTCTGAAGCCAGGAGAAGTCTTCGCCAGTAAGGAGCAGGATCCTGCGCTCTGCCTGGCTACTTCAGAGAACACAGAAAGGTAAAGAGCATCTCCAAGGTAGATGCTGAAAATTATTCAAAGATGAATCTGATGACTGGTAACAAACCCTTAAAGAACTTTCAAGCAACACAAGGGATTTGTGATAAAGGCTCATGCTGGTTTCAACTGGGGTAGAGTTAATTTTCTTCACAGCAGCTAGTACAGGACTATGGTTTGGTTTTGTGCTGAACAGACAGTTGACAATAGAGAGATGTTTTTGTTATTTCTGAGAAGGTTTTACACAGAGCCAAATCCTTTTCTGCTTTTTGTACTGCCATGTTGGTGAAGAAGTTTGGAGTAGATGAGAGGGTGGGAGGAGACATAGCTGGGAGAAGTGACCCCAGCAGACAAAGGGATATTCCAGACCTAATGACATCATGTTCAGTATATAAAGTGTGGGGGGAACAGGAGGAAGGGGAGAATGTTTGGAGTGATGGTGGTTTTCTCTTCCCAAATCACTGTTGCACTGTTGATGGGGCTTTGGTCTCCTGGAAATGGCTGAACATCCACCTGTCCTTGGGAAGCAGTGAATTAAATCCTTGCTTTGCTTTATTTGTGTGGATGGCTTTTGCTTTCCCTATTGAAAAGTTTTTATCACAACCCATGAGTTTTCTACTGTTTACTCTTTTGATTCTCTCCCTGATCCTGCTGGAGGAGGAGTAAGGGACCAGCTGCTTGAGGCTTGGCTGGTGGCAGGGGTGAAACAATGAGATTCCTTAACATATTCTTTCAGAAGAAATAAAACGAACAAGATTTATTTACAGCCTACCACTTGAGATAGACTTTTATCATATACTCTGAATTTGTATATTTTATTCATATTTACCATCTGTAATGCATATTGGTCACTGAAATGATTTCTTCTTGATGCTTTCTTCCATAAAATATTATGTTTCTCTCTCCTCTTGTGTCTTGTAAGGACAGTGAATGAGAAGTTTCGGTCTAAGAACTGAATATCTCTCCAAAAGTATTTTTGAGATAGCAAAGTAACATCACCCATTAAAAAGAGGTGATACCACTAGTACCAACAGTGAAATCATACTGCTGGATGAGTTTTCCTGAAAACATTTTTTTTTCTTTGCCCCAGACCTGCCTAGGCTAATTTTTAAGATGTAATAATTATTTTCTTGTTCCAATGACCCTCAACTCTTCTTGGGGCAAAGTTATGTACTAGTTTCGATAAAACAATGTATTACAAGTTTCTCTCAACATTTCTTTAGATAGCAAAGTTTCCTAAGCATGATAATATACTCTCCAAATCCTTTTCCACTAGTCAAGTTATTGATGCCAATCAATCTTACTATCACTGAAGGCCCCTACCCAAGTACTTCAAATCAAGAGAGCTTGTGTGTAACCCAATTTAGACTACCTACTGTAGCCTTTAAGGCAATCTCAGGACTTACAAGACAGCTAAGTTCAAGGCAGC
Organism: Hylia prasina; assembly: GCA_013397195.1. Lineage (NCBI taxonomy): Eukaryota > Metazoa > Chordata > Aves > Passeriformes > Sylviidae > Hylia > Hylia prasina. Next base: position 1,115,378 of record VYXD01006937.1, read on the forward strand.
CATGACTCACTGCTTAAGACTCAGTAAACACATTTTGGTTTGGTAATGTGAATAAAAGTGGGCATGATATCAAATATAGAACCTAATCAGCAATGCATGGTATCATTTCTATCAGTAAAATGTAGCTGAAGCAAGTAGGAATGTGAACAGGCTCTCTATGCAAAGTCCTTACACCACTGTGTTATGTTCTGTATTAACTGGTTAAGTTCAGTAAAAAAATTACTTCTTCAACCTCTTTAGCATGCTTTGGATTCTTACTTTCAGCTTAGTAGAAAAAAGTTGAAGTCAGAATATTCACAGAGCAGCAGGGATTTCATGCATGGATCTTGAAATAATCACAACAGTGTGTTCTGGTCTCTTTTTCTCTCCCTCTTACTTTTCAATATAATTTTGATGGCATACCTTTATGATAAAGACATATTATCTCAGCAGTCCATGGGTGAACTTTGAGCAATGAATTCTAGTAACATGGCCTGAAATCACCCTCATGAGAAATCAAAGCAAGCACTCACTCTCATGGTCACACAAGCAATACATTAGCTAAAAATAAGGATGAAAAGAAAGCTAATGTTTACCTAGACTACAAAAGTAGGTGGTTAAGATGAAATATGCTTTGAAATAATTCTAAAAAGGCTAATAATAACACTCTTCTTTTAAGATTCTGACATGCAGTGTTTAATTATCCTGTATGAAAATTCAGAGGTACTTTAGCTAAAATATGTATGAAAATGCTCTTCCAAATTGAGTCACTTATCAGTACTTAGGGACAGCACATAACAGGCCCCATAAGTTTTGAATTTGTCTACCTGAATCATTCACATGAAAAAGTATCTGGCTTCTTTTAAATATTACTGTACAAAGTAATTGGAAAATGTTCATTTCACCTTGGACTTTCTCATCCCTTACTCATGTTGTTAAAACTTCATGACCTGACTCTAAATAAAATATTCTCCTTCAAGTCAAACTAAGTGTTAAGTCAAGATTGTAACTTAGTTGAGCAATACATACTATGTTGCATTCTGGACCATCAAAGCTCAAGAAAGGCGTCCAAAGATCTGAGCTCAGGGAAGGGTTAGAAAGATAGTAAGAAGACCTAAGAGAAGAAATCAAGAGCTCATTTGTTCTGACAAAGAGTTTAGGACACAGTCACAACAGCCTACTTGAGCAGCAGAGATATAAATGACAACAAGCAGCATTAGAATGCACAACAGTCAAATTACACTTTTGGAAGAACTTTTTCACTAGTACAGTAGTGTATAGCTCAAAGAGACAAGACTCAGGTGGAAAAAAACCACAAGGAGGTGGAGCAGTGTCTGGGAATGCCCTGTTTTGACAGGCCAGTGAAACTAGAGGACTCCAGCATTTGTATGGTTATATGAGGTAAGCTCATTCAATTTATTGCTAGACTTCCATTACATGAATCTAACATAAAACCATGAAAAAAAATTCTGGGTTCTTTGGGGTTTTTTCATGTCTGAATTAAGCACAAACAATAAAGGCCAAGGAAAGATGTGAAAACCCTTACAGATCCACATGCTTGAAACAACAGGAATATGGATATTTCTTCCAAATTCCTTATAATTTATTAAAATATCAGCCCTATAAATTTATATTAACAATTCCTTTTTATACTAGCCAGCCAAAAGAAACTGCAGATGCTTACTGTATAAGGTTGTTAGCAGATAGCATTCAAATCAGGAAAGAAGTACTATATATTTGAAATATAAATGGATATAAATAATGTGATTTTATTATGATAAATGTAATTTCATTAACCTTGAGATGATTTTTTTATTATCTAACTATTATGATGTAAGGAAGTAATTGTATTGTTGATAGTTTCCCCTTGGTAAATAACGTACAGCTATTAAGACACCTCTGTGCCTTACTGGATATGTTTCCTTTTAAAATAGACAGATGTTTGAAAAAGGTATTCAAACAATATACATCTCTACTGTTTCTATATTGCAATAATTTTACTGTTTTGAGTAATTAATTTAAATGATAAACTTAATTTTATAGATGGAAGAGTCAGCTTTTGCCTTTTCAAGAAAGAGAAACATGGCCTTTAGCCTGAATTTTTCTGCAGATAAAAAGGTAAATTCTATATTTCAGACAAGAAAATCAACTGGCAAGAAAATTAATTGAAAAACAAAGTTCTTGCAACTTCAGCACAACATGCATAGTATTTTAGTCATGTATAGTTAATACACATGTGTTTCTGTAGCTTTGAATTTGTGCAGTTTTCACTGTATTTAGTTTTCTGTTATGATGGAGCAAACTTATCATTGATTAATTGTGTGACAGGGCATAAAATTGATTTGAGCTACAAATTATTGATTTGAAACATGTTGGCAGATATGAAACATTTTGCATATCTATAATTCAAAAAGTTTTGCTGTGTTGCTATTGTAGCTTTTTAAAAAAAAATTAGAAATCAATTTTGAGTTTGTAAATGTAGCAGTTTGCTGTAAACCTGCCCATAGAGTATAGAGTACCAGGGAGCATACAAATGGAATTGTGAAAATTAAAATGAAGAAGATATTATTCTGAGATTCAAAGAAGGAAGAAAGCAATTCCTTGAACAGGATGAGAAAAAAAAGTTATTTAACAAGGACCTTGAAAAGATACTTGCAGTTGGATCAAAACATTAAGAACAACCTTTTTCTTATCAATCAACTGAAGAATCACAGAATTGCAAAATGATTGAGGTTGCAAGGGAGCTCTGGAGGTTATGTGGTCCAACCTTCCTGCTCCAGCCCAGCCACCCAGAGTGAGCTGCCCAGAATCATGTTCTGCCGGTTTTTGAATATCTCCAAGGCTAGAGATTCCACAACCTTGCTGGGCTGTCTGTGCCAATGCTTGGTCACACCTACAATGAAAAAACATTTTCTGATGTTGAGAGGGAACCTCCTGTGTTTCAGTTTGTTCCACTGGCTATGGTCCTGCCACTGGGCACCACTGAAAGAGCCTGGGTCTGTCCTCTTTGCAACCTCCTTTCAAGTATTTATATACATTAATAACATCCTCCTGAGCTTTCTCTTTCCAGGCTGGACAGTGCCAGCTCTCTTAGCCTTTCCTCATTGAAGAGATGCTCCAGACCTCAATCACCTCCTGAGTCTTTGCTGGATTCTCTCCATTATGTCTGTCACTTGTACTGGGCACCCAGAACTGGACACAACACTGCAGGTATGGCCTCACCATGGCTGACCAGAGGGGAAAGATCACCTGCCTTGACTTGCTGGCAATACCTTGTGTAAAGAAGCCTGAGACACCATTAGGTTTCTTTACAGCAAGGGCATTTTACTGGTACATGAACAACTTGGTATCTCACAGGACCCCTTATGTCCTTTTCTGCAAAACCAAAGGCTTTAAGTCAAAAGATAATAAAATATTTGGTTAATGTTGTCAATGTTTCAGAGGGGTTTTTGGTTTGTTTTGTTGTTTTGTTGGGGTTTTTTTTAAGCAGATTTTGAATGACTTGATATCATGTACCTTTATGCAGATAGGCCAGGGTTTAAGGGGACTGTATGTTCTGTGTGAAGTTGTGCACTTGGTAGCTTTAGCAGCATGATTATTCTCTAAAACACTAACATAATTTTAAAGTTAAGGTTCATCTCTGCCATAAAATGAGAGCCAATATGTATTCAATATTTTTCCCATCAGTTAAAGGGGATATGATAACTAATTTTCTATCTCATCAGTTACTTTCAAAATTTATTTCTTTCAGCAACTTCAGTATAACAAAGGAATCTATTGACATTTCATGTTTCTTGTGCGTTGCCAGATATAGAGACCCTAAAAATGGAATATACACTTTATTCCTAAAAATTTCTACAAAAAGAGAAGAATAAACACACTTGGTAATGTAGAGCATAAAAATGTAAGAAAAGACATGCATTTGAATAAACATCCCAATCTGACACTGTTACTTCTTTTATTCTGAAAGAAGCTTAATCGGTTGTGCATCGTCTTTGGTTCTCCCATTGTGCATCTTCTCATTTCTTCACATTTCTATTTTTAGGTTTGCTCATTTTATACTCTCTTTAGCAACTTGGAAACTCATCTCTCAACCATGTCTTCCTGCAGACCTCCTGCAATGTACTTCCTTTCAAGTCCCCAGAGCCCACAATACGTTTTTTTCCCCCAAGAAAACAAGAACAAAACGTTACTGGTTTGTGTTTTTACAGCCAATTTGCTATAATCACTTTCCTTTGTATTGTATAACAGCAAGTACAGTACATCATCTTCAAGAACAGAGACACTTTGTCTCAACTATTTTTAACAGATTTCTGATTTTGCTCTCTTCTAGACTTCTTTTCTGCAACTCCCCTGCTATCTTTCTCACACCACAGTGTCTGTTTTGTCAATAAACTCTGAATTTTTGACCCCTGTGGTCAACATCAATCTAGGCACTGAGTTGTTGAACCTGGATAGGCAGGGATTTTTACAGGGTTTTTTGTTAGAGTTTAAAAAATATACATAACCAGATGCACAGCATGCAATATATAAAATACTGAAGTCACTGCAACCTTGCTTAATTTTTTTTACTGAATGACATGCTAAAATTTTACTCTCTTTAGCTGCCTTCACATTTCTATAATTTTTTTAATATTCAATAAATTTTAAAAAATATACTCCCCTGCCATTTGAGTAGTAATGATAAACAAGGACATGTAGTCCTCAAGTAGAAAAGTTTCATAACTTAGAAAAGCATCAGCAAAAGTTTTTTGAGAGAAACAGGCTTCTAACATTGCCTACTTTCTTGGAGAAATATTTTTTCCTTCTTTAAGGAAATGTTATCTCTTTCCCTTACACTTTCAACAGGATTATTGAGTAATTTTTCCCTCCTCTCATCTTTGTTTCTTTTATAGTTTTAGCGATCGTATCTACCACAAAACCTGACCTATTTTTTGCTTTTAAGCCTCAATTGTTTTATTCTTTGCCAGATCTTCATCAGTGTCAACTCATTTTTTAACTTACAGAGCTACAAGGCAGCTAATGGATTCACAGAAAATGCACCCCAGAAATTTATCTTAGGAGGCAAACTTACACAAACCTCTAATGGTTTGGGGTTTTTTTTTTGTGGTGGGTTTGTTGTTTTGTTTTGTTTTGTTTTTCCTAAAAAGGTAGGTAATACAGATTCTCTCCTTTACAGCATTCTGATCAACTAAAGGAATGCTGACTTGTAACACAGGATTTAGGAAAGGGCAGAGTATTTGTTTATGAGGTTTCTAGCAGCACATTTTATTACTGGACATCAAGTGTTGAATAATGCTTGAATTACAGTGAGCACATGCAAATGGGAAATTAGAAAATATAAGGTTGAAAAACTTACATGACAGGCAACAACTATATTGTGCCTGGTTTTAATTTTTATCTCAGGCTTGATGACATTTGCAAAAAAGGAAGCTTTTTCTTATTACTCCAGTATTTTTAGTTTCTGTTTCTTTCAGCCTTCCTCATGACTAATATGTCAACCTAGAATGGGTAAAACTGGAGATGCCAAGACTAAAAATGGATTTTCATTGTCAAGAAAAGTTGGTAGATGACTTATTGAGCTCACTCAGAAGAAACCTGAACAACATGCAAATGCCCACAGAAGACAGACTACTGCTTTGAGAGACCACAAATGAAAACCACATAGAATCTTATACGCCATGGCAACTACTGCTTACCATTGTAAAAGTAAAAGCAAATAAACAAGTACAATAATTAAAAACTACAGATGGGACATGGGGTTAAGTTTAAAAATAAATAATTTAACAAATACATTAGGCTCTTCTTCCTGATAGCCAGATGTTTATCCAGCCACAGGTACCATGGAGCATGACTTGCCTTTGATTCTACTCAATTTTGAGTGACAGTTTTCCTGTATCCCATTTTACAAGCCCGCTCCTGCTAATGCATTTAGTGCACCATTTGCACTGGTACTGTAAATTTGGGACATGGGAAGAAATGTTTTTGAAAGAGATTCATTTTATAAGTTTGGTATACAAAGCATTGAAAAAGTGAGCTTCTATTTATAACTGGTTTACCAGAAGATGTTAACAATGGATGGAAAATAGATATGATGGTCATGTGGAGTGATGTACATTTTACTTCAGTTACTGCCAAAGTAGGCGTGTACATTGGGAAGTGATCCATTACCCCTTGTGTCTGCTCCTCTGAAATGATAATTTTCAGGAGACTCTAGCCCACTGCACTGTAATTTTCTAAAGTTAAGCAGTCTATAGTCCTGTCTTAGATTGATTTTCACTGGTTTTCTTAGCTTTCTAGAAATGTATTATGTATGCATCAACAGTAGCTTTTCTATGTCAAGCACTGTTGGGTCTCAGTCTATTCTAGATTTTTTTATTTGGAAAAAATCAAGTCAACTTGCACTTGAAGCTGTTTTCATGCAGCTCCAGTAAAACCATATTTTCCCCTTCTGGAGGCAAATACACTTTCAAAAAGTGCTAATTACTATGAGTGTCATTGAAAATATGACACTCTATATTTATACTCAAATACCATGTTTACAGTTTGACTTTTTTTAAATTTATATTCTTAGAACTAAGTTCACCCTCCTTTTTACTTCCTCCTCCACATACATTCACCCAGAACTAATAAGAAATGAATCAGCTTACTGAAATGCAATATAAAGTTCTGCACACATTATATCTTATTCTTTCAGCTGGTACCAAGACAAGGCTGAATCTCTTCAGAGCATATAGCTTTAAAATACAACCATCTAGAAGAGGTTTACTGCAAATGCTACAGAAAGTGAATCTTAGATTTACTGGATACTAAACTCCTCATAGTTTTCACCTATATGCTTCACTTGTGCATTGTTGTGTTCTAGTAATTTATGAGCAAAGGCTGCTGTGGTTCCTGAATGGGACTGGTGTAATGCTGGTGCATGTACACACTCCACTGAGCTGAGTCCTGCTTTTAGAGATTAAATGGAGCATGTAGGAAAAACAAAGATTTTATGTTATTGCTCTTGGCACTTGATATAATAAGATGCAATATGGCAAGACTGCAGCATTGGAATGGGTTCATGAGTCAGAACTGACGTAAAAACAGCAAAGATTGAGCAATATTGCAGTATGGCTATTCTTACATTGTATAGTGTAAGCGCCATTCTTACAATAATTTCAAACTATGGTGTGTAACCAGTATGTTCTTAGGGTTAAAACCAGTACCAGCTCTAACACAGGTTTGTTGCTGATCTGCATTGGCATTATCATAACTTAAATCTGCTCCCTGCATAAACTGACTAAATTCTGACACAGTGCCCTCCCAAACAGAACATTCTTTAGTAATGTAGTCTATTGCATATAAGATATAGTCAGCCTTTTAAATGTATGTAGCCACTAGCTGCAAGGAACAATTGATTGATCATTTATTTATTTATTTAGCCCCCAAACTGTTGAAAGAATGATGAAATGGGAAATTACATGGACTCCATACTAGGTGACCTCCTTTCCCTGGAACATCATGAATGAATTTGGACTAAGTGGTCCTCCATAAAAAATACTATGGCCCAAGGTGAGAGTTTGGAGAAACCCCTGATATTCTTTTTGAGTTGTAGTCACAGCAGCTAAGCTTGGAGCCTTCCATATTAAAAATACTGTGTAAAAAAGGCTGGATAATGAACAGTTGTGGGTCACCTCACCAGGAATGCAGCAGTTCAACAAAATGTCCATGCACTGAAAGATAATTTCCACTGGGATTCAAGTTAAATTTCAGCAAAAGTTGCCAGTCAGAAAAGTAGTCTCATGGTGCAAAAGACCAGTCCAGCTTGGATACTAACACTGTAATTTCATACAGTGCTAATGAATGCTGACTCAGGTTTGACATATGCATTACAACACGGCCAAGAGACTGAAAGGAGCTGACTATAGGCATAGACATCCATAATCCTACTGCTGGCCCTGACAGACCCCTGGAAAGCTTAGACAATTCAACTGCTGCCAAAGCACTGCGGAGTGCTTGTTGGAGGTTATTCTTAACCAACAAGAAGATGGTTCTCACCTCCCCATTACCCACAGTAATTTGCAAGACTGCTTCTCCCACTCAACTGCACCTTGCAGACGATCGTCTTTCCCTCTCACAGGAATATCTGTGATATTCTCACAGGAATATCACAGACGGAAATAGACTCTTGCATATTATAATAGCATATTTAAAACTGTTTATGCAGTGCATATATAAATGGAGCAAAGATTACCATACTCATATCAAAGTGTTATTTTTCCCCCCCCACTTATATATATACACTATTTTAAACTGCATGACCAATGTGTAAAGAAAATGAAAGCAATGCTGCAGAATTGCTCATGCAAAATGCCAAATTATTACAACGGGACTTTGTGAAGTAGCAAGAAAACACGATTCTTGACTTCTGCACTCCCTGCATGCATGCACAGTTGAAGCGTAAAAGGTTTCAGTAACATCAAAATCCACTATGGACTAAGCAAAATATTATACAATCTATAAAACTGCCACTAGTGTGATGCCCTTAAATTCTTCTGCAATCTCATGAATAGTGATGTAGGAAATAAAGGATAACATTCATGTTTTGTTAATACTTAGATTTTATTTTCCCATTGGCTTGTAAGCTATGAACTCTTTTTCTCACCATAACAGATGCAAAGAATAAGGTGCACAGAGGATAATTTTCTGGAGAAGGGAATGGAAAGGGAAATAAAATATACTAATGGATCCTATCTAGTCACAAGAAATTTTGAAAAGCCTAATCTCCTGTTCAAGGGAAGAGATACAAGAGAAAAAGAATGGAAATAAATGACAGAAATGATGGCAGCAATCAGGAAAGAAATATATTCAGAAAGGGACTCCTAACAAAAAAAAAAAAGTCTCACTGGAAAACAGGTGTTTCAACCTTTTGTGAAGAAAGGTTAAGACTTATGAGAACTTCAACCACCCATTTTATACAAAATACTTCTTCTGTCCTCCAAAAAAATTGACAGTCTACAATAATGGTAGTGAGTTTATGATCACATTATGGATGGAAGTCAGTGAAGTAAGAAAAATTGTTACAGTTCTCCTACCTTAAACTGATTCAAACAAGTCCATTACTATACTACTCCATCATTATTATAAGTCAGACTCTGCATACAACGAACAGTGAACACATGAATTATTCATACAGCGGGGGTTTGGGGGTTTGTTTTTGTTTTGTGTTTGGTTTTAGTTTTGTTATGTTTTGTTGTTTTTGTGGTTGCCTTTGTTTGTTTGTTTGTTTGTTTTCCTGGACTGCTGCTGCTGTTGCCTTAGATTCACAATTTCTAGTCACCAGTGTTCATATTAGACCAAAGGAGCAGCTCTATCAAAAAACCCACGATCTACAGTCTTGTCTTAAGGAGGAGAATTGAGGTAAAAACATAATAGTAATTTTTACCTTTCCATAGCTTTTCTTTTTAAGCACTGAACAAATATGAAAACAATAAATTTCTTAATGTGATTGAGATTTCACTTTTGCATTAGTTTATGTAAGAAAAGACCATTATTTTCTTTCCTGCAAAAGATGTGTCTTTTGGGTTACTGACCATGTACAGGAAGGAAAAGGGCTTGAGGAATAATGCAAAGACATTCATGCTATGAATGTCAGGATCACTTTTAAATAAAAGAATATGCACCCCAAACTCCCACAGCTCATGCAGCCACGGCTCTCACCTGAAAACAGGAAATACTTTGATTCCAAAAAATCTACCAATGCTTTTTCCAGAAGGGTGTGCAAATCCTAGGGTGGTTTATGCATACCCATACAAAATCACAATAAAAAATGCTTCTCAGCAAGCATGGCAGAAGAAAGCTCTATGAAATGTAAAAATTGAACAATTAATTGTGTCTAAAAGACACACTCTAAAAGAGTTTGAATTTATTTCACTCTCTGCCTCTAATAGTTTTATATTTGTACATGTGTTTTGCTGCCAGTATCCCCCAAAGTGACTGCATTAAGAAACCCATTCTGAAAATTTTGTAGAATATCTCATGGAGGAAAAAAAGACCCACAAAGTCCACTTCTCATATGGGGGATGGAAAAAAGTGAAATGTCTCTGAAAGATAACAAAGAAAGATTTTTCATAAAACAAGAGGGTGTTTTCAAATTACAGAACCATTTAAACAAAAACTCTTAGTGGTGCTACTTGCTTTTCCTAATTCTTAAATATTTTGTTAGCTAAAAGCTTGGTCCCAGCACGACCAGGTGTGGTTCATAACCAGGTAAATGGGATGTTAGAACCATTCTCAGCAAATTGCTGTAAAATTACTAATGCTGCAGCAGCATGACACATGAAAAAGGAAAGAATAAAAGAAAATCGCAGTCTGGCAATATGAATGGGCAAGTTAATTTCTTCCTGCATTGCTGGTACCGCAAAACCACTATCACCTACCGAGTACAGAAAGATTTTAAATAGATGTTCTGATTGACACAGAAGAAAGAAACAAACTTAACACTTAACATGATACCAGACTATCTCTTCTAAATTATTTAAAAAATGGAAAAGTTTAAAAGAAAAACACTTATTAGAAATGTGGGTTTTTTTTTCATTTCATTGCATTGGACAATTTGGAAAATAAAGGACCTCTTCCCCCCAGACGTTGTCTTGTATTATTACACATAATTGCTTTCTCTCTTTGACATTATAATGTCATTGAGCATGAGATTAATCAAATACTAATTTCATAGCAAAATCAGAGAACAATTCAAGATTTTATATCTCGTAAAACTCAAGTCCTCTGAATTCATTTTATCCCCCCAAAAAATCACTTGCTTTCTTAATAGCTTTGGAAATAGTTTAAGAAAAAAACTTAATAGTTTTTTTCTTTCCACTTGTTTACTACTAGGTTCCTTGGGACTTCTTGTTGAGAATCATGAGAGACCTGATCTCACACATCTACTTTCTATGTAGGGGCTATTCCCATCCCTATTACTAATGGATGAAATTGTATCAATATTGACTTCTATTTATAATATATTCAAATTTCTGTGGCAATTGCACTGTGCTATTATCTTTAATCATTACTGCCAACTGCTAAACAAGCCCTGACAGTGTGCATTACAGTGACCATGTTCACTGGGAATGCACTGCTAAATAATTATATTATAGCCATGCTGGGAATGGTTTGAGATTAAGCCCTTCAGGCTTCCCATTAATACACAAAATTTACAGTTTCCTTTACTGCCTTATTTGCTATATAGATAGTATGAGATACTGTACTCAAGGTAGTTTTTTCTATTTTCTTATTCCCACAAAGAAAGGAGACAGATCAAGAAAGCAGAAGTAGGTAAAGAGGAAAGGAATGTTCATGGGGTTTGAGAGTGACAGAATATAAGTAAAAACACATAAAACAGTATGAAAGCAAGATGGACGGAGGCTTTAAGGTCTGAACTACGCATGTCCCCTGACACCCAGCTGGTTTCACTGCAGGGGTGGGGATCTGTGGCATGTACTGGCTCCAGGTCTGCCAAGTCTTCCAGCCATCCTGTCATGTTTAGCGAGAGCACTCATGTGTGCAAGGTCTTGCAGAAACAGGTCCCAGCAGGAAAAGGTGATGTAGAGGAAATGTGTCATGAAGTAATGCAGGGCCAATCTTGACTTAAGTCATATTTTCACTTTCTTCAGTATATGAGTTAAAACAATATTTATCTCTCTCTTCACTGCACCGTATGTGTTTTCCCCAGCTTTCCAGTCAACACTTGAATACAGAAAAAGATGCAGCTCTAAGCCTGTATTATGACACTTCTTGTAGAAGCTGTTCATAAAAGAATAAACTACTTTCCTGTTTTTGCAGCCTCATTTTTATTCACTTCCTAAACATCAAACACAAAAGTAAGAATTTATCTGAAAACAGATGGATGTAAAGGTGTGTTGGATAGGAGCTGTCAGTCCAGTTCAGCATCTCCTTGGTGAGCCATGTGTCACTGTAATGTTTGTAAAGAATAGCAGTAAAACCATAAGACATGCAATCATAGTTTTCAAATATTTTATTTTGAAAAGTTATGGCTACATATGTCAGTTTTCACTTAGCAAAACTGTTTAAACAATGTTCAAACATTGTCGCAATCTATAAATATTGATATTCAATTATTTTACCTAATCATAGAAAAGACAGAGGTATTTTCAGGTGAGGCTTTTGTTGTAAGAGATACAACAGAACTAAGAGCATGTTTATAGCTTTGGGGCTTTTTCTTTCAAGAGAAAGAAAACCCTAAATTTAAAGCAGCATTATAGATTTGAGAGTCTGCAATCCAGGAAATCCACAGAAATTCTATTTTCCTGACTAGAGATTGAAAGAGAGGGAAAAAAAATAAAAGATGAAATCTGAAAATCATGATTTTTCATTTCAAGCCATTTCATCAAATGTTCCTTCTTTTTCATTTACACAGAACTTGCAAAGCAATTATGAAAGAGATAAGATGTTCTTAAAAGTTATTTAGTTTGTACTAAAATAAATATATATTTGGTTTTACAACAGAAGCAGCTTTTTTAAAAACCAATCTACTGATGTTGGCCTATTAAGAAGAAAATATAGTTCAGCATTTATCATTTGCAAGACACATATTTGTGCATTTTACATCATAACAAATTGCTTGCTTGCTTGCAATTTAAATTGGACCTCTTTAGGAAAACTGTACACTTTTTTGTTCATAGTAGAGTTTGAACAATATCACCATGCACAATTTCTCTGCTTAACAGATGCTAAACAAAGCTGAATTCCCAATTAATTTTCTGAAGCCTATGTGTCTAATGGTTTCAAAACACTTTATTCTCTTTGAAGAAAATAAAGTTGACTAGACAGCATTTTGGTGCATCACAAGATTGAAATAATTGCAAACAGGAACAAAATATGGCTGCGACACAGCAGGCACAGACAAATTATATTTCATTTCATTTACTGTGTCAGATATGACTACAAAATGAAAATTCACAATTCTCTAAAAACAGATTTTTTTTTTTTAAAGGAAGACACAATTATATGAAAAGATTCCAAAGGTTTCAGATTTTCATATTAAACACGTTTTGTTACAGGAAAAATAGTCTAACTGAACATTTCTGACCGAGTTTGTTAGTATAAACCAACTTATAGGCTTATATCAAGGAGCTGTTTATGTTTTCTCATTAACTGCAGCCTGGGGAAAAAATGCTTTGAAATGTACCATGTCCCAACCTAGACCAAATATACATGAAAAAATTATTTTAAAAATAGAAAAATAGAATGATTCTCAAAGTTGATGCAGTGCATACCCTGAATATTTTACATCATCTCTATAACAAACTTAAAAATAATTGTTATGACTAACTGGAGAGATTTCTTTGCATGTACAAAAAAAAAAAAAAAAAACCAAAAAACAACAAAACACACATTTAATGACAACAGTGCTCGTTATTCTATTCTGAAACTTAATTTCCACTAAATAATGAGAATTTTCATTTAAAAGATGGGGACATACCTTTTCCTTTGCATGCAGTGCATTTGGGTAAAATTATATGTTGCTATGTACAGTTTTTTCAGAGAAATAAATCATACTCATAAAAATATACCACAGTTCATACACTTACCCACAAACACACAGATGGAAAGATAGACACAAGTCACTAGTGAACAGGGGACCGCAGCTACTTATAAATAAAAAAAGATGTACATGTGCACATATAACTGCACACTCTCAGAGGGGATATTTGGACTATTCATATCAGAAAATCTCAGCTCATTCTGGGCATACGGGATGTTAAATTCTTGCTCAGAGTAGAAATTATGTATCTCAAACATATATTTTATATCACCTATATCTACACAAATTGCATGTGGTTATTAAATACAATTGTGTTGAACAACAGATGTCTTAACAGGTTAATTAAATGCCAAATAAATAGTGAGCCCTCTAGAAAGATCACAGTCAAAATCACTAATCTCTCCACAATTTTAAAAAAAGAAAGAAGTTAAAATCATTAAAGATAGAAGTAGTTTATATATCTCCACTAGAGGTATCAAATGAAACTCCAAATCAAATCTAATTTAAACAGACCTTTATTTGTGCAATAATTCATTCACAAAACTTAGTCTTGGTGCCTAATTGTGCCCACACATAACATAGTGTTAGAACTAAAAATTGTCCAAAACGGAATCATATTAGTTGTGATGAAAGAGTGATTAAACTGTTTCTATTTTAATAATTGAACTTCTAAAAATTCCTTGAAACATTGTTTCCAAACACAAGTGAGGAAAGAACAGACTGAAGAGACATGATTAATGGTATTCTTCATTATTAAAGAGATAAATAAAAGGTGAAGACAACATGAGACCATTTCAGTAAATTAAGTGCTTGTTTTTCTCTTTCTCTTTCTCTTTCTCTTTCTCTTTCTCTTTCTCTTTCTCTTTCTCTTTCTCTTTCTCTTTCTCTTTCTCTTTCTCTTTCTCTTTCTCTTTCTCTTTCTCTTTCTCTTTCTCTTTCTCTTTCTCTTTCTCTTTCTCTTTCTCTTTCTCTTTCTCTTTCTCTTTCTCTTTCTCTTTCTCTTTCTCTTTCTCTTTCTNTTTTGTTTTATAAGGATTAATGACTCAGACTTCTTTTTAACTTGCATAACATTTTGTTTTATGGATTAAAACCAGCATCCCATTGGCTGGCACAGTCCCAGTGCTTATATAAAAGGGATCAAGGAACTAGTTTTTCCTGAATATAAGCGAAGCATCAATGTCAAAAAATCCCCGCTTTCTCTTCCTGACTGTTCTCCAGATGACTTTGCAATACTGAATTATTTACATCTTGACAAAGGCTGTGATATAATTCCAGAAGTTTTACAAGAGGATCTCTCCAAAATTTTCCACCTCAGTCAACAAGAGATATGATATTCCCTGAGCATAACAGCTTTACTGCCAAAAAATAAAATATGTTTCTGCTTACTGCCAACCCACCTGACTTTACCTAAGTAAATTCCTTGCCAAATCCATCAGCCTTTACACCCTAAACCCTAAATCCATTCATTCTTGCTCAATTTAATATGCATTCTCTTACCTACCAATTCATGAAACATCATTTGATAGACCTAAAATACACTAAAGTTGTATGACTTGGGACTGGGGCAGGGGGTATTAATTATATGAATGTTGATCTTCTCATTTGAAGTATGAACTATAAATTCAGAGAATAAGATCTCATTTGGTCTGAATGAATTTCTCCTGACTGCCAGTGATTTGTGCAGAAGAAACACATTGGTATACAAGTGCCAATACATTGGGAGTAGGAAAGAATCCCCCACAGAATGCAGGGAAACGCAGCTGGCAGCTACCAAAAAGCCACATTGAATAACAGTATCTACAAAATTCAAAGACCAAGTCTCCTCAAAAAGCACACCCTAAAAACTAAAAAAAAACAACTTTATGCTTCTTTGGTATAGTCTAAGAACCTACAATGAAGTGAGCTTTGTTTTGATTATTAATTAAGACAAAGTAAACAGTAAGTTTTTCACGACAGATTCTTACCATATTCTGAGATTAAAACTTCTAAACAGGCAGGACAGATTCAAAGCCCCCTTTACTTTTCATGTCTTTTTAGCTTAAAATCATGGGAATACTCAGAAGACTGACACTACTGCATTGGAAGCGAGAGCAGCTAAACACAAATGGTGGGAAAATAAACTTAAGAGAATAAGATCCTAATACAGCCAGATATTGCTATTAAAATCCTGGTTACAGAATCAACTTGATTATTTAATCTGTTTTGTAGCCTTACCTCCAAACTGTAGGGAAGGAAATGCTACATGCTAAGAGGGCAGGGGGAGAGCAAAATTGACAACACATCCAAAAAAAAAAAAAAAANAAAACAAAAAAGAACCCCAAAGGACAACAAGAATTCTGAAACTCAAAACATGTAGAAAAGAGTAAGAATTTTATAAAGGCCAAACCTAGATCCATCCCACCCTACGTACATATAAACACATAGTTAAGGAACCTTATTTAAGTAGCAAGCTCTACAGCTGACCAAAGGTGGCAGATGTCTTCAAAGCAGGCAGTGTAATTGTAGCACAAATGTGATGCTGTAAACCCTGACCCTGAAAAAAGTCACCTCTCTTCAGAGACTGCACCTAGAAATTATGGGCACCTGCTCTGCCCAAGTTATTTGTTTAACATGAATAACTTCCCCTCACAAGTAACTATTTGAGGTTGGACAGTTCCTCCTGTTCTAGGAGTCCAACAAGAAACAAAGAACAAAAACAATAAGCAAATCTGAGATTTCATTTCAGGAAATTTCAAAACACTCTGAAATTATTAATGACTCCAAATCATAGAACTCCATTTGGCTAGCATGCAAAATGTATAATAATAGTTTTAAATTTACCCTTAGTGGAGTGAAGCCATCTGCCCTATTTTCTAGCCATTGAAGCAATTGTTAGAGGTCTTTGTCAAATTCAGGCATCATTTTATTTCTAGAAGGTAATATTGAAGTACAATTAGCTTCTTATGATGCTAATTTGTCAGAGAGAATGTTTTATATCATTATTCTATATTATAACTATAGTGATCCAGACAGGTACTTAGATTATGAGATGAAATTTATCTGGATGTATATGCACATTTCCAGTCCATACACATTTTGTATGACTCATTATTCGTAATGCTCCTACATACTATACAGGTAATTACAAATTCATTTTCCTTTCATGTCCTCTGTGGATGTGAACACTTTGACTGATGTTCTGAACACTAAATTAATCTCTTTCTCAGAGTAATGACAGATGAAAAGAAATGACCTATTTTAACAATGATTATTAATTTTTTGCAAGAATTCATTTTTACTGCTTTCTAAGCTCCCCTTGTATCATGTGTTTTCCTCATTTCTTAATGTTCCAGTATTTCATTTCCTGCATAAAAAAGCTATAAGTGGATTAGAAAGCAAGCATTAAAGATGCAGTATATACTGCATAATCAGATGATGAAATGTTAGCAAAAACAGGACTGATGCTCCTAGGTGTATTTTTACACTTTGTAATGACATTTGTTCATTTACAGAGCTACCTGAACAAAACACTTAATGAAAAAACTGTGGAAGTCCTTGAGAAATTTTGTTGCTTGAAAAAAGCTGCACTTTTCATGAGACTTTTTTCATTAAATCTGAGGGAAAATAATACACAAACAGATAATTTCCCAGGAAAGGTGATTTTTCATCTTTCCTCAACATACATTTTATTGTTACCCAGAAATTACCAAAATGAATCTTTGATCCCATCTTCCAGTCTTGGCCAAAATCAAGTATGAGTCATTCAGATACTCCCATTTTAAAAATACAGTATACTTAAATATGGAATAATCTACCATTAATATAGAAGAATAATATATAATTACTAATTTATAATTAGCATACATTACATTCTCTTGGACAACTAATCAAATGAGAATTGAGGCAGAAATACAGTAATGTTTTTAACATACATAACAAAATAACTTATAATATGTAAGCTTGTCCGAATCTATTTGAGAATTGTTATTGTGCATGTTTATATTTTGTCTATACAATTTTTAATCTATTTTCAAGGCATTATCATGCACTTTATTAAATTTGAAGATATACAATACCATCTTAAGGGTTATACTTGACAATATATTTCTGATCTGAAAAACATATTAAGTTTTATTAAAGTAAAAAGTCATGCCCCATAGAGCCAGGAAAGAGCAAAGTGAAAAAATGATCTCTTGTACATATATATTATGATGGTGTATAATTTTTTGTCCAATACAGACTCTGCTATATGTGATGCTCATTAAATATGTATCCAGTACTTTATTTTTTAGAAGTTGCTTAATATAGGGACTTATTTATTGCACATTTTTGGTACCTAATTTGAAGGCACAATTAGTCTTTCCTAGCAGGATTTTAGAGTGATTATCTGTACAACACCGTGTTTGAAACGACTGGCTCCTTTTCCTTTGCATCTATTCAATAACATTAGATAATAGTGAACATCTATCTTGACAAAAGAGATGCGTTAAAGACTTTTTTCAACACTGGATAACAAACTCAAGGTACCTAACACCTAATTTTTCAGAATACTTTATCCTTTCGAGATGTGTTCAATGCTGCTTTCTCTGAGCAAAGTGTTACTGAAATCACAGGACAGATTATGTGCATATATTTTAGATTATTAGGCCAATCTTCTGGGAGATATCAGCTAGCTAGAGTCTGAAAACTGCCATTGAGTATATATAAACTGGAATTTTTGCCATTGGTCAAACCTGGGTGGAATTTTACAAAGGTAGCAAAATATTTTTCTCTAGCACAGACACTTCTCTACGTCCCTTAATGTTCATAGGATCAGCGTATTTATGATCCTAGCCTTATTTTTTTTTAATTAAATGTACCAAATTGATATAAATTCAGTCAATCTGAATTAATTACTAGTCTGCAATATTTTAGATTGTTCAGTTGACAACTGATATTTGGCTCTGAAAGTCACCTTCTGTCAATCCTGCTGTTAACTTTCTATTTTTCTAAGGTAATTCTATACTAACCCAAGAATAGTAACACTATTTAGAAGCAAACTAGATTTGCCCACCTCATTCCCAGTCATCTCCTTGTATATTTTTCCAAAGTGAAACTGCCTGTTTTGTGTTCTCAGAGTACTTGCTGATTCAGTTGTTTCTGTAGGGTAGAGCACAATAAGCCTCACTAAGTTATTTATTTCCTCACATGTTGCATTCACTGTGGCTGGCATCCATACCATTGAACACCAAATTGTAGAAGAACCTCTTTGCAGGAATTATTGTTTAAGCAGACTGCGTCAAGGGGAAAAAAGAAAGCAAAAGTGATGTTAAAAGCACTGATACTCTGAAGTTTTATTAAATGCTGCAACCATGCACTAGTTCAGCTTATGCATACAGAGACATTTACGTTACTTATTTATGAATCTTCATTTCCAAATAAAATGAAGAATATGAAAATAAATCTAAACACATAAATACATAGATTCTCATCTTTATAAACTGAAGTGAGAAACTACAAAATTTTTTTCAAAACTATTTAGGACAATCAACTCTTAACTTCTGGAACTACTTAATCGGTTCAAGCATAATTAAAATTACAGCTAGAAATCAGGATATACACTTGCATAATGAGTGAAATAAAGCAATAGAATTATTTGATGGGAAGCTTTTGGTAGGTAGTGACAGTATTTAGGTCCTTTTTGGCTGCATTTAGTGACAGACTGCTTTGAATAGTATCTTTTATGTTGCCTTTTCAAGGAACACATCTTTCTGGAAGAATACTATAAATAGATAAATCACAGAGTGGTTTGAGTTGGAAAGGACCTTGAAGATCATCTAGTCCTAATCCCTTTCACATGGGCAGATACATCTTGCATTAGACTAGGTTCTCACAGTTCCATTCAAGCTGGCCTTTAATACTTCTAGTATTGATGAGTACACAGCTTCTCTGGGCAACCTGTTCCAACCTTTGTCTCACCATCCTCATAGTCAGGAATTTCTTCCTAATGTGTTATCCAAACCTACTTTCTTCCAGTTTGAAACCATTCCCACTTGTCCTCTTATTATACTGTCTTGTAAAAAATCCCTCTGTCTTTCTTCAGGTGCTAGAAAGTTGCAATTGGGTCACGCCAGTGCTTTCTCTTTTCCAGGATGGGCAAACCCAAATCTCTTGGCCTTTCCTTATACGAGAGCTGCTCCATCCCTCTAATCATCTTGGTGACACTACTCTGGACTCACTCCAACATCCCAATGTCCATCCTGTGCTGAGGATCCCAGAGCTGGATAAAGTACTACAGGTGGGGTCTCATGAGAGGGAAGCAGAGGGCCAGAATTACTTTTCTTGACCTGCTGGGTTTGCTGCCTTGGATGCAGCCCAGGACACAGGTGGCTTTCTGAACAGCAAGCTCATATTGTTAG
Organism: Hylia prasina; assembly: GCA_013397195.1. NCBI lineage: Eukaryota > Metazoa > Chordata > Aves > Passeriformes > Sylviidae > Hylia > Hylia prasina. The sequence goes on from VYXD01006937.1 coordinate 1,135,280, forward strand.
TTCATGTCCAGCCTCTCAGCCAGCACCCCCAAATCCTTCTCAGTCTGCTCTTGATCTGTTCACCCCTCAACCTGTATTGATATTGGGGATTGACCCAACCCAGGTGCAACACCTTGTACTTGGCCTTATTACACCTCACAAGATACCACTTCTCAAGATTTTTCAGGTCCCTCTGGATGGCATCCTGTCCTTCAGATGTGGCAACCGCACCACTCAGCTTGGAATTATCTGCAAATGTACTGAGGATGCACTTGACCCTTTTGTCTATTTTATTGATTAAGATATTAAATAACAGTGTTACCAATACAGACTCCTGAAGGACACCATTTGTCACTGATGTCCATCAGGACTCTGAACTGTGGACCACTACCCTCTGGACAAAACCATCCAACCGCTTTCTTATTCAACAATCTGCTCATCAAATCCATTAATCTCCAGTTTAGAGAAGGATGTTGTGGGCGATCAGCATAAACCTGTTCCTGGTAAATTATATTCTTCTCCAATGAACCAATGACATGCATATGGATTATGAGTCTGAGGACCAAATTATCTTCCAACAAATAGAAAATTAACTCTGTGAGATTAAATGCAGACCCATATTGGTCACACTGAACTAGGACTCACTTTAAAACAGCAAATCCAAGAAAACATATGTGATTTGCTGAAACTAATGAGTTATCAACATGCAGCATAGTCAACATGAAAAATTCTGTGGTCAAGCTGTCTATAGCAGCAGTAATGTGAGGAAAATTAAACTACTTCAAGTGAAGTTCTACCAAGGGATAGAGCCAAGTAGAGGAAACAGGTAACAGGTTAAATTCTGATTCCTCAAGTTTACTTAAGCTTCCAAATCACCAGTGTTACAAGTAGCCTTCAATCCAATGAGGACCTGAATAAAGGGATCCCTATTTCTATTATTTTAGTTAATGGTAGGTAACCAAACTTTGATGGGTTTAGCTAATTCCATCCAGTCAGACCACTCACATAAGAAAATATGGAGGGCCTACACAGAGACAATAACACCCTGTATAGGTTAGGAATACTTTTGACTTAGTTCTACATATCTACTTCACTGGCACGTTACTTCATTTGACATCTCAGAACAACCACATCAGTTTAACTTCAATCAAGTTCATACAGAGGTAAAGATGTGTCACCTTTCCATGATATCTCATGGCAAACTGCACACACTTCAAACAATGTATACCAACAAATAGATGGCTTCGTTTCGCAGTGTACATTACAAGAAAAATCTTCACTGACAGCCTATTTGTCAGTGTGTCGGATGCAACACAGTAACACCAGACCATCTGGAGATTCCAGTGAAAAAAGCACTTAGGGTGAAATTCCTCCTTCATCTACTGCTCGCTGAAAGGAGACAGAATAATGGGCCTTCACTGCAGTTTGTCATAACATCAGAAACCAGGAATTGACTGTGATGCTTTTATTTGTATTGGTTTGAAAAAAGATTGGATATGCTGTAGCGATAAAAGCAGAGGATCAAAATTAAGATTGAGTCATGACAAAACACTGTTAAGATTTACTCCTCCATTTTCACAAGGGGAGGAAACCGTATTCCATATACATGCATTTTCAGTCTTCAAATGTCACAGCACAAAACCCAGCACACTACTCAGATTCAAACAGCAATTCTCATCTCATTTCTTCATGAAGCCATGCACACTATTGAATTATTTTGATTCATTTGCACCTAAGGACTCACGGTCATTTATAACTTGTGAACTCCCAATGCCTTAAAGGCAAAACTAATTAACATATTTATTGTTGTAATTGCCAGGTGAAGTTTTAACAGCAATGCTGTCATGAAGTGAAACAGATTTTTTACAATTAGTGTGAATTCTCTTATATACGATTTTACACCAGTTGTCCAATAAACACAAAGAGAAAGAAAAAAATCTTCACAGCTTTTACCATGATTTCTACTTATTGTAAAATAACATTTAATGTTACTGTTGGAGGAAAAGTTAATTGGATTATAGATTATACCTAAGTAAATACTGCAAATGAAATGCCAAAAAGAATGAAAATTGTTCAGATATAGTTTGTTTACAGATAGAAAAGTCCTCAGGAGTGAAAAAAATGGATTGGTCAATATATTTATGAAGTAATTAAACAACAATCCCACAGTAGCTGTGCCATACTTACTTTAGTAACTAAACTCGAATCCAAGTAATTTTTGCTCATGTTTGCTGTGACATACATTATAGTTGAGGAATACCAGTTGCTGTGCTTTAGTCTGATTTGCTGCTGATTAACAGCAGAAGCAGCCAAACTTAGAGCTTTTCAAGAACAGATGGTGCTTCTATCCTCTTCTTACTGGTCAGAAATTCAGAGAAAATAAGGATGTAGATGGAAAAGAGAAGCAACCAAAAGAGGAAAAAAAAAAGTTTGGCAGATCCCATAAGCAGCTATAGAAACAAATTATACCCATTTTCCACTGTGGGTGTACAAGTTTGAGGATTCACAGATGGCTTAGAATTCAGCTCCTCATCAGAGCTGAATCTGTTTCTAAGACAGTTTGGAAAAGGGGTACGAATGATTGCTGAATGTTTCTTTTCCCACTTTTTACTACTTGATAGTGTCCCTTCTTTACCTCCTTTTTCTCAAAATTAACACTCCAGGAAGTAAGAATGGAAGTTTATTGAGGTACCAGGAAAAAATGGACACTGACAGTATTTGCCCAGATTAGAGGACTAAAAGTTGTTTTTGCTGTGGGTTTCCTAAAACCTAAGGGGACTTGAGGAGTTCTCATATCCTCCTACCTACTCCTTATAAATAAAACCATGACTCACTTTTAAAAATTTGGCATCAAGTGAGTCATTTTTTTTTTGCACGAGCAGCTTGAGACACCTTAAAATGGTGGTCTTCCTTTATCTACCAAGAGGGCAAAAACGCTTCAACATTCTTGAAAATACAACCAAACATAAAGTAGGGCTCTCTGCTTCCATAAAGATGAAGAAAAGCTTTTCAATTATGCTGAGTAAACATTCACTCAGTACTTAGGTACTAGAGTAAGTAATTAGCTGCTAGAACACTGTGCCAGAAACAGATTTGCTGCTCTTGAGAAGGTATTGTCCATATTTATTCCAAACCACAAAAATGTCAGTTTGGATCCACACATTTCCATGTACTGACTGTATTTCTTTATTCAAAGTCTACTATCATCTCAGACATATTTTACTTCTGATGATTCTCTATTTGCCATCCATGTTCACCTGGCTCTGTCTGCTAGGACTTGCACTAATCTCTTTGAAATTCTAAAACATCAAGCATCTCACCCTCCTAGCACAAGTTCGTCTTTATTAATGTTATGAAAGAAGTAAGAAATGTGTTTTGATCTCTGACAGACTCAGCAATGGACCTCTCATGCAATGACTTACTGCATGATTTTCATTCTCTGTGGTGACCCTCTTGAAATTTCATCAATAGAGTTCAGCTTGTCGAACTATCAGTGAAAAGAAACTGCAAGAGCCTTGCTGAGTCTCTGTTTGCTTCTGTCACAGAGTTCACGGGGGCTCTCAAGAATGGGAAAGCCAAAGGTCCACACGCACCCTGTTTTACAACAGAAAAATCCAAGCATGTCTTATCAGATGCAGGCATTTAGTCTTTCTGTAAAAAAAGTAGTTTAACACTGTTTCTCACTACAGAATAAAGGCAATTAGATTTAGACTTACTGTCTTTAGAAAACTGATGGGGATTTCATAACAAGAGAAATGCAAGACTGCTAAAAAGAATCTTTAAATATTTAAAATGCTTCCAAAGACATGATAGCTGCAAGGAAGATTTCTCTGTGCTCTGCTAAGTTAAGTAGAACTCTCCTGGGGTACATGCTAAAATACCTCCTGTTTTACAGGGCTGGTGCAGTCATGTTAGGGGTGTGTAAAAGTTTTGATGTGCCAGACACTGAAGAAAGGACTATTAATTCAAATCTTAATAATATCTCTAGGTTAAACTACCAATAAATAAATAATGCCTAATACTTTCATAAATAAATATCTAAACCCATGAAAAACATAAAATTACATGACATTGAAGTCTAGAATGCAGTAATAGTAGACAGATTCAGTCTACACATGTTGGTGTTTGAATTAAAGGGAAATGTTATTTCCACACACCTTTACATCACCAAAATCACTCTGGGCATGAAGCAAGACAAGAACATTTATTCTCCTTCATTGTTCTTAATGAACTGCTGAAAAACAAATTTAGCAGAGGCGAGAGTTAAACTGAGGTTTTCACTTTCTGGAATGAAACTATTATGTTAACTGTTATTCCCTCCCTATATGTTCTATCACATATTTCAAAACTCAATAATTTCATGCAACAATGAAGTAGTAATTTACCTACTGCTTCTCTCAGCAAAATGCTGGGTTTGAATCTTCATTCCCTTCCACTTGCAATACAGTCTCATGAAGACCATTTTTCCAAACTGATCTAGAGAACTGCAGGTTTTTTGATGGCAAAAGATTTTTGCCATTTGTGTGCACGATTTAAAGACAATTTTCTCCAAAAAACACTAAAGAAAATGCAGAATATAATTCTAACATCTCAAAACATCAAAGTCTTCTTTACATTATTCATTGCAACTATCTCTCTGGACCAATCACACCTGTGAATACCTAGAAGGTAGTAAAACACCTCAGTCATAAATAATAGAAATGAGCATATAGTGTCCTACACAAACATGGCACATATCTTAAATAGTAATTCAATCAGTATTACATAAATGTTCTGTGAAAACTGAATTACCTTTCATCTCACAGTTGAAGATAACATCCTGTCGTGTCTAATCACTGGGAAAAAAACCACAGATGCCACAGGCCCATCCATATTTAGTTAATTATGCTTACACTATAATAAGAATAGTCAAATAGTAAATTTCTTTTAAAAAATGAATTCTGATATTTCAACAAAAATCTTTGAATTTCATGAATCTTTAGAAAGGTCGAGAATGTTAATTAGGAGGCCAGGAGATAGCCCCTATCTTTTCATGCATTTATTGTTTGGTTTTTTTTCCCCAGTCTTCTGAAATTACATCTCAAAAGACAGAATACATCTGTAGAGAAGCTGTTTAAAAACCCAAACATTTGAAAATCCCCAGAAGATGCATGAAACGAAAGAACCATAAGAGTAACGGCTCAAGTTATTGCTGCTACTGCTTCTTATTTGCTAACATTTATTGCAACACAAAATGCTAGAGCAGCAAACTGCAATTTTCCTCTTCACACTAAAGATATTATTGCAAGTAGAAAGACTGTGGTGGGGGGTGGACTTATTTCAGATTTAAACAGCTACAAAAGATATCTGTAACAGAGTATGGGGGTAGCCTATTGAAGTTAGTGAAACGTAGCAAACAATTCAATACCTAACCACCATGTGTCTTCTTCACATACAAAGGCTGGATTACTTTCTAGACTTCATTGACCTCATGGGGAACTTAAACTCCTTACAACCAGCATATTCCAGCACTGCATCTCACACTTGGTGCATTTGACTGAAAACCAAAACAAAGCAAATTGATATTAAACCACAGTCTGTGCTACAAATATAACCATTATGGTCTGTCTATCTATCTATCTATGTATCTACCTATCTACCTATCTTTCCAATGATTATGATAGAAATTATGCTTCATTATGGAATGACTACTAAACCCTGTAATTATACCATCAATATGTCATGGAGTATAAAGAGTTTTGAATTATTTAAAACATTAAACATATATTAGAAAAAGCATAACAAATACTTTGAGGTTTCATCTCACTGGAAAAGGCAAATGGCATCCTACTGAAAGATCTGATTCTTAGGAAATGCTTTTTACTCATCACTAAATTTTTTTCTTATACAGGACAATTGAGTTAATCTAGTAGCTTTGGAGACATTCAGCTGCTCAGAGCACATATTGTCATGAAATCTTTCCCAAACGACTCCTCTCAAGTGTTCCATTCATCTTCATAAAATTCATAGCAAGCCCTAGCAGCTCAGCAGGAGTGAAATAGGAGATGTCAGGACAACAGCTGGACAACACTCCCAGGCTGGCACATCTGCCTGGGACCTGAAGCTCCTACGCGGGCCTTGCGCGGGGTCGCCAGCAGCGTCTCCAGAGCAGCCCAGATTAATGCAACTGATGCAGGGAGGCAAACATGCTTCGTTGGGTAAATGTACAAAAAAGCATCCCAGAACACTAAATCAGGGCAACTAAAGTGTGGTGGCTTTTCAGTCAAGTCTTTTTACAAGAACAAATTTGGCATCGGTTTTGATGGTGTCTGGATAAGTAAGAAGACTCTCCTTAAAGCCATACTTTTACTGGTGTAAATAATTAATAGGCTAAGCTAGTATAGCAGTGAAATGCTCACCAGTATTAGGTAGGAATCACTTCTTCACTACTGACCATTCAATTCTGTCCTAATGCCTAAATTATGAGTTACAAAGTATACTTCCGCCAACAAAGAAAATTAACCTTAAGAAAAATGCATTTTTTTTATACACAGGCCAATGAGATGCTCAGGCAAGTTAATTTTTTTATTATTTATGGACACACAAATACTTTTTATTTTAAACATTCTTATTTTAGACATTCTAAAATAATAATGTTTAAAATAAAAAGGTTTAAATTTTTGTAGTATTATAGTATGTAATAGTATTATAATACTACAAGAGTAATTATAATACTACAAGAGTAAATAAGTTTCTTTTTCTCCTAAGCTAGAGGACCTTGCTTTTTAGCATCCAAAACACTTTTTCTAAAACCTTTAATCTCAATTCAGATGTGTCTTTTATATGTGTTAAAGAAAATTCTCTTGACCACACCACATTTTGCCCAATGTAGAGCAGGTCTGTGACGAAAATGTATTTGTGGGGTAAATGTGCTTTTAATTTAAGCTGGGTCTAAAATTCATAGGAAAAATTTCAGCTGCTCCCCAAACAATTTACATTCTCTCTCTCTCTCTCTTTTTTTCTTTTTTTTAATGGGTTTTGCAGGTACATATATTTCTTTTGCAAACTTTTGTTTTCCAGCTTCTGCAGGTTGTCAGGCTTGCTTTCTGTTGTGTTCCCTCCAACAGTTTGGTTCCTTTCACTAAGGCCAAGTGTCAGAGACTAATTACATCTTGGAGTTTCCTATTTAATTTTTCATTGATCGGGAAGGGAACCGTACATTTAGTTCAGACTAACTGCCCGATTTTTTAAGATCTGATACAAAATTAATCCGTGAGGTGATTCCATCCTTGGGTATGACAATAGCTGGAGGGCAGAGGAGAGGTGCAAGGGAGTGGCACTTTTAACTTCTCATACCACACAAGTGCAACCTACAGCCCTGTCTGTGTCCTGAATACTTTTCACTGTACTGCTGAGCCCACCCCCTTATTTCACCACTCAGTATGACAGGACAGCATTTTGCCTGCGTGCTTGTGGCACTCGGGCAAATTTCAAAAGAAAGGGACTGGCTGAGTCTGGATCACACTGACAATCTCTTATCAGTTTGCCTTTGTCTCTTCTTTTGTAATCTCCTTTAGGAGACAACTGTCATCTGCCTATGCATAAATCCAAAGCTCAAGGTTTCTTTGTCTCTGACCTTCTCCAGCTAAAACTTGGGTGCATCTATATGTGGCAGCCTTCCAGTCTTTCAGCAAAACCGCTTGTGTGGTTCATGCTATTTAAGTCACCTGCACATTTTCAGGCTTGCTCAGCGGCACTGTCCTTTATAGCAGTTATTTTTATGCATTGCCTCAGGTTTCATATTAGTAAACTATTACCCTTTTACTTTCCTTTACACAATTTCAAAAGGCATCTTATCATGACAAATCTGAACCTAAACATATTTCAAAGAATTATTCTCAGAAAAAAAAAAAAGCACAAAACAAACACAGAACTGCATTTATATTAAAAAGGCAGCAAAAGGAAAATTAGGATAAGATATAACTTCTGAAGAAGTGGAAATAAAACAGAATAATGCACACTAATCATTGACACTAATGGGGTTGGCAAAATCCCAATTACACCATTTTATCTGTGGGCGCAGTCTCTGCTTATGACTTACAACATTGATCAGGTAGTAAAACAGATGTGTTTTGTTAATCTCTAAGAGTCAAGGCCAGAGTTATTTAACTGAAGCCTAGAAGAAAACACTAGCCAACACCATAACAACTATTATTTATTCCAACTATGCCTTGCATTTAAAATTCTTACAAAAAGTTACCATTGAACAATATTTTTCATAGGTGAGATGCACAATAATTTTTTGTAACAATAATTATGGCTGAATTAGATATTTGAATATGATTACAGACTTCTCCTTTATTTTTGACAATATGACCCAGAAGGCTTCACACAATATCAGGTCCTTATTGTGCCAGACAACAAAGGGATGCAATGAAGGTAAACACTGAGCATGACTGGACTGGACAGAAAAAGACCATAAATCTTACATCTGCAAATCAAATATCATCAATTTTATGAGTGACAGTTCTGTAGACAGTAATACCATGAGAGTATTAATTTCTACTAAATTTTATAAGCACTTAAGCGTGCACTATCTTTCTGGGGTGGTTTTTTTTTACTCTACTGGCCATTAATAACATAATATATTAATAAATAAGTAGATTGATAAATAATAGATTAACAACTTAAACCCAAAATTCTTTACATTAAACAAAAATGAAACATTTCCAGAACAAGTCTCTAAATCAGATTAGGTTTTCAAAAGGTTTTTGTAAATGCAATTTATTTGCCTAGGAACAATTCGTTTGGCAATTACGTCTGGTTTTCTATCACACTGGTTAACGTTAATATGAAAGGATCAAAAAGATCTTTGATTTTCAGAACCTCCCCACCAAAATTTCAATTAGAAAGGTCAATCCTATAGGTGGCATAAAAACAAGAAAAAAAGAAGCAGCAAATAGAAAACTTCTGAAATATTTCTATCAACTTTTTTTGTAGCAACCACACTATATTTAACTTACTGCTGGGCTGACTGAACCAAAAACAAACAAACAAACAAAAATCCTTACTTTCCCACAGTGAAAGACAATTTTGGAAATTATCTGAGGCATTTTGATATCTATTAAAATTTTACTTGGGGTGATTTTGCCGAAGGGTCAATTAACAAGGCTATTTCACTGTAAAGAAGCCATTTTCACAGACTTCTCTAGGACAAAACTCAGTTTTCAAATTTCTCGGGGGTAAATCATGAGACTTTCACCACTCATTTTGGTCCTCTGCACTCTCTCCATTTCTGCCTTAGGCTAGGGAATCATTTGTTTGCTTTAATTTGTCACAACTGCACAGACTTTCTTAAAATGATATGATGTATTTTGGTAATCAGATAAAAACAAAGATAAAGTGCATATTTAAAATCCAGAAGCTGCATGAATTGATAGATGGGAACACCTGATTCTCAGAGATATTAACCATCCTCAGCTCTCTCACTGGCAGCAGTCTACATGCTAAGTTGAATGAAATAACCTAGGGACATGATTCAGTGGTGGACCTGAAATTATTAAGTTACTGGTTGTATTCCATGATCTTTTCCAACTTTAATGATTCTATGAGTCTATGAACCAGCTGAAGACCTCCTTTTAACAGAAAGGAGAAGACAGTGTCAGGCTACCAAAAGCAACATAATAAACCTTCAGTGCAAATTCTGCCCTCTGTTGATGTTCAGATTCTCCTAGGTACCTAAGATGCTTATTCATCTTTGAAATCAATGACCTGTTGATGGCTGAAATACTCTTTAGAAACTAAGTTACACAAGTTTCTGCCACACAAATTTGTTGGGAGCTGAAGTGAAGGAAGGCTGAATCTAACTGTGGAAGAGTCATCTTCATCTTCAGGGCCAAGAAAATATCAGCACATCACCTGGCTTTGCTGCATCCCTAAAGTGGTCTTCTCTGTGCAAAAGCAGCAATGCTAACTAGCCTTTAAATTATCCCATTATGAATATGAGGATGTGAATGACATTACAACTTGAGAGTAACAAAGGCATGAAACCATCATATGAATTAGTCCAAATTGTAGAGCAAGCAAGAGGAGGTATCTAATGCAAAATTTGTGTGCTTTGCCTCTAAAGGTAGTGCCTCATTTCTGCTAACACGCAGCATTCCTATAGCTTTCTATATCTTTATCAATGGCAGCACAGGAACTGGGACTAAATTCTCGAATTGACATATGGTCTTAGATAAATTTGCTACAATGTTAGTAGGTTTTCCATGCACAGAATCACATATTCAGGTCCACATTCTCAGACAAAACATCTGATGACATGAAATATTTTGAAGAATGATTTGAGCCCTTCTGTTTTAAAGAACGTTACAAAGAAAAGAATGGGATGAGGAAAGTATTCAAAGATTCGTGTTGTGATAGTTAATACAAATATGTAGAAAATAACTGGAAATCAACACTGGGCATAGGCACTAATGGACATCTATGGAGCCAAAAAATTCCTACAAAATATTATCAGAGGAATGAGATGCAAAAAGCCAGGCAATTTTGGTGTTTAACACAACAATAAATAATCTCCAGAAGTAAGTTCTTATACTGAAAAAGGAAATAGTAAGAGAAAAACAAGTCACTACATCTGCATCCTGATTTTGCAAACATTAACAAATTTATTTTAAGAACAGAAGACAGTACTTCTAGGAATTTGATCTATGGATATAGAGTGAACACTCAAATAAAATTACTGACAAAAACAGTACCTCATAAGGTACAGAAACATAGTTGCCATATTTTTTTATTTAAAAAAAATGGCTGCATATATAAAAATTGTATTGATTTTGCTTTAGGATCAGAAGATTTCTAGACCCCTTAATATTTAATAATAAATTTATAGTATGGAAAACAAAAATGTTGTTCTTATTAAGTTTAGCTTTTATCCAAGTCTGGCTTCTTAAATGCAGAAAAAAGAGATTCCTGGCCTAAAATCAGCCTAAAAACTCAGACTAGAGTACACAAGAATTAAATCAATGGTTTTTTTCTGCATGAAATGTGTCCAGCAATTAAAATATATATATATAGGCAGAATAAGTGGTTTGTAGATTTTGATATATTTTAATATTTAGGGGTAAAAACCCTACCTTTAATCTCTATGGATCATTTATAGTTTATCTTGAGTCTGAATTTAACAATCTAGGTGTAAGTTTGTCTGGGTACAAGTTAACAGTTCCGAGAGTTGGCACTTGTTCCATAGTCGCACTTAAGGAAAAGGGTGGAGAAGGCAGTGACAGGATGAAAAAGAAAATAGAAACAAAGGTCACAGACATCAGAATATTTAATAATTTATAAGGCAAATATGCATTTGTCTTTGTTCCAAAGCATCTTAGGGACTTGAGGTTAGAACACTGTTTACCCTACCAAAATAAGGCCATCTCCTTCAGTGGGCATGTAGAACAACAGCTTTACAGTCTGTGCTTAGGCAAAAAAAGAAAAATCACATTTTTTTGTCAATATAATTCTAATGAAAAAAAAGTTTCCCTGGGTAAAACATTTATATGTAGCAAAGCTGGATGGCAAAAGAAGACAAACTACACTGAGAACAGCTCAGAAGCATAAGAAATTCAGCAGAAATCTGAGGTATGAAGAGTGCATTTACATCATGCTTCCAGAAGCTCAGCTATCTATATACTGCTCTGGATTATTCATAGCTAAAACTGCCAGCTATATTCCCTCACCATTTTTTTTTTTACATGTTCACCAAATACTCACCTTCTACTGTTTGACATTGAGATCCACTTTCTGTACTTTCATGAGCTCTTTACAATTTTTGCTCATATTCATACTTCAGTTGAAATGCAATGGGTAAGAAAAGTCAGGCCATTATGCAATGTTCTGAACAACAACCCCATGTAAGGCTGGCAACTGCCAAACTACATATTTTGTCTTGGTGTTTGAAGAACCAAGAATAAAATTATTCAGCATTGATACAGACCTTTCCATTTTTGGGCTTTATGAATTTTAACATTCCTGTAGGGATTCATTTGGACACAAAAACTCAACGGAGTAGAAACTGACAGTTCCTTGAAAAGAAGTAAATATTACCCATAATCTACAAATAAAGAAACTGAGATACCTAGAAGACTAAGAAGAACATTTAAACTAAAATACCCAGAGCTTTCTCTCTTAAAATCCATCCTTAAAAGCTAGACACATGGTTTGATTATGAAGCACGTCAAATTCCAACTAATCTCATTGATTTCAGACCATCCAACAGGGTCAAAGAGCTGTGCACATGGGCCTGACATCACCGTCAACAGAAATGGCCCTCAGGAGAGATCAGTTGCTCATTTTGTGTGTCATGAACCTGACAATTAGATGAACTGCTACAACAGCAAATGTCATCTCTCCAATTGGTTTGGTCTAGTGCTCAGACTTAGGAAAGTGAACATTTTGGAAAGAATTATCCTTTTTGTTTAGAATAATGAAATGTATATATTTTTTAAATCCCCACCTCTATCTTCTTTCCGTAAGTCTCTAAGTCTTGCCTCATTTGTTTTACAGGACCTTGACAGCTCCTTTCTTTCTTACCTTATTTTTTCTGGTTTACCAAAACCTCATTTTTTTCTTGCTTCAGCAATTCCTACATTATTGACGACATCCCAAAATAATTACTTATCTTAAATTTTATTGCAACTGTGTCTCTTGCCTGTCTACAACTCTGTTGCAACTTCTGATATCTTTCCATATCAAGTGCCAGATGTTCATCATGGCCTCAACACCAGCAGGGAACCTGGAAAAGATGCAGTGGGGATGACAGATAAGCAAGGTGTAAAAAGTACCCTCACTGGTACAAGGTCAAAGGAAAAAAGTAAATTGCCTTTTTGCATCAGTTTTGACTGCAAAACAGCTTAGGAAGTTTCTAATTTTAACCTAAATGAGAAGGCTGAGAAAAACTTGCTCAGCTGGAATATCTTGCTCTATTCAAATATCTATCAAAGATATTTTGGAAGGACTCAGAAAAAAGAACAGTAAAAAATCCACCACAAACTGGATTCATCACTCAGTGTCTCTAGGAATTAAATTAGTACTGAACTATCATTCAAACCAGCCTCAGTATCAGAGGACAACAGCTAATAAAAATAATTTCTGAAATGCTCTGTTATACCTGATTTCTAGCCAACACATAGATAGTGTCAGTAGACACATAGTAACTATGGTGAAGTTTGTTTTTTTTAAAAACAGCATTTGTTTGAATCAGAATTTACAAAGTTATTATAGGGCATTTTAATAAGCTCAGTGACCCCGGAATATGACTGAAATGGATGCCACATAATGGGGAAACAATAGCTTTTGGAAATGTCTTTCACCTAAAAAGAAGCTTCAGAAACTACGAAAATATGATTGGTATTCACCACTTTAAAATTTTTCACAGTAATCAAGAATAAGGCTGACAGCAAGGAGTTAATGAAGGCAACCCTGTGGTTAAGGGGCTGAATTTAACCTTTCATTTTAGTGACTGATAAAAAGTATGTGAACATACACAGAGAAAAACAATTCTAACCATATTTGCATGGTGCATTATCTGTTGCCAAAAAAAAAGAGAGGTTTCATATACAGAAAGACAAACAGAATGATAAGAATTGCTAAGATAAAAATGCACCTGGATAGGTTTGCATTGAAATCTGAAGAATCTATTAGGAATCTATTATAAAGTCAAAATTATATAGAAAGGGGCAATAAGGAAGGGTGGTTTTGATTTTTTTTTTTTTTTCTCATGCAAGGCCTATTGGCCTATTTTTGGACACTCAAAAATTTACAAAACATAAGCATAAAAAGCAAACATTAAGGACCACTTTTTGTTCTGACAAGAAATCCAATTAGCAAAGTAAATGTTCAAGCACTATCAAGAAGTCCTCATTCATCAAAAAGTATATATTTCTAGAATTTCAGAACTTCTTGAAGATTTATACCACAGTTGCTGCTCCTTTTTCATCTTTTCTTATGCCTTAACCATTTTTAAGCTCTGTCTACATCTGCTATTCTGCAATATTATGTCCTAAAATCCTAGCTGTACAGAGAGATTTGTCTCTTTCTCCCACACATGATTTGATGCTGCAAAGCTACTGTTTGGTTACTGATCCTGTGTGTATCACACAGCCCACTACAATTCTCATCCTTCAGCTCCTGTCCTTACAAACCCCTTCCTTCTGTCAGCCTGCTAACATTAATTTATGCTTATAGTTTCTGCTCCAATTTAATTTCCTCAAATTATGTTCCCTTGTCTCTTAGTCCTTTGTTATTCTACCTGTCCTTCCAGTGACCCTTGTCACTCTTGGCTACCTGCTGTACTATCTCTACTTAAATTACTGTCTTTCTGGGCTTTCTTTTCATTTACTAGCCTGGAAATCTATCTGTCCACTGATTCTGCCGTATGATGCATGCTGTTGAAAATGTTAATAACTACTGTGAATGTTATCAAGTAGGTCAAATTTCCAGTCCCCAGACAAATTACAGAACTGAATAGGAGCTACATCTGTGATCTCCATTTTACTTCCCATGCTGCAGCCCATGCTTTAGATAAAATATTTTATACAGCCTCACAAAAAATTTTCCCCAAAAAAATATGAACGTGATCTATTCGGTTTGATTTCAGGTGGTACCACAGAAGTGGTACCACAGTTCCTGCTTGCAGGGCATTATTTCAGATTATTCAGTGATCCTATTGCAGAAGTACCTGTAGGTCTGTGACACATATTCAATGTTATGAAGCAGAGCAATAGCTGGTTTATCAGTTCTCAGTCACTGATAAAAACTGCTTAAATCTACCTGTAAGAGGCACATCACCCAGCAAAGAGGCAAAAAGAATCAGGCAGAAGTCAAGCAGTGCAGTGAGAGTGAAGACCAGTGTGAGAAAAGAGACAGCAGAGAAAGAAATACAACCTGCAAATCTAACTGGTAAAAGCACTCAAAAGAGAAACAAGAACTTGATTTTCCAATTTCCAGAGGCATAAATAAGCAGGTTACAGTAAAAGGAAAAATAAAGTGGAACCTTCTTAAGAGCTGAGTGTCATGTTATACCAAAACCCCTGCAAAAAGGAGAAAGATCAGCTTTACCTGACTATATATGCATTTAGACCTCACAATACAATGTTCTTTAATTTATTGACATACTTAATAAAATTGGTCTGAATCTGATGCTCATATCCCATATATTGAAATCTTTAACAAACACTTTGGACCATTTTTTAAATTATTGAGTGCACTTCTGGAAATAATGTTCCTTGAAATTAGATGAATGATTCTACAAACAGTTACATAGTTACCAGAAACAGTCATCAAAGTGTTATTATCTCTAGTTTAGTGCTGAAAGCAAAGTGGTGGATTCTTTTGAATTTTGGATTCACAGCTACATGCACCAAAACATATCTTTATAATAGTAAACAATAGCAAAAATTTATGGAATTGTAGGTAACAAAATAAGATAAAAGCTATATATGCCATGAAAAACCTAGCTTTAGCTATTCCTGCCATGTCTAAAATGCAGGAATGTGAAATCATAACAAGCAGGTTCAGCTGTGCCTGGGCCAACAAATTGCAACTGTTCTACTAAATAAAAAGGGTAAGGTCTCTAATACTGGAAATAAGGGGCAAGCAGAACTTGTGTCCCAATAATTAAACATTTTGTGCCCCAAAGCAGGTGGTCTTGTCTATGCACATATTAGATACATGTCCTGATCAGAGTATCTTTGAAGTGAGCATGGACACTATCTGGAAAAGTGTTGGTACAGCCAAGAGTTGTGTTATGAAACTCTGATGAATGTGTAACAGTGCTCAAAGCCAGACACCTGGCTCTGCTGAGTTTACTGATGCTGTTATAACTAGAGGAAATATATTGTCTTCATTTCTGTGCTTAACCTTTCACAAATTTTCATTCTGGATGCTTCAAGGACATCAAGCTACTTGATAAATATTTCCTGTTGTATCTAAGTGCAGATACTCTTTTCCAAAACAAGAGGAGTCAAAATTTTACTCATGGCATTCCGTTGCCTAATTTTTTAGCAGCCTACTTGGATTGCATCACTACACCCAAGTGACATGTTACTACCAGGACACACACACTGCCAGCTGATGCAGGAGGAGTTAGGTACATCTTGTATCTGATCTCCCCTCCTCTTCCCCTTAAACCAGAGTCTCTGCTATCTGCAAGAAGAAATTTAACACTTTGTTTACTGCAGCTGGCTTTGCCCAGGTAAGCATCTAGCCCTGAGGCAAAACACAGGTAAGAGCTCTGAAAATTCAGATTTTAAGATTTTAAATATTTTAAAATTAGTTGGCTGCACTTAGTATTCATTCAATTCTGGCAATTAGTCAATAATTTAATTATGTCTGTCAGTGGAATTTCTAGGAGAAGTATTATTATATGAAGACCACAAACCTCTGTGAGCTGGAATTATACTGAAATTGATATTTGACCTAGCGCTAAGAGTTTAAAATATTTCTCAGTAAAATAGGTATTATTTTTACTAAAGTCTGGTTTTACTATCAATGTAAATTAAGGATGTTTGGTATCAACAGTTTACACAACTTGTTTCTTCATATAACTCCAAGGAAGACATTGAATTACAGCAGGCATGCAGTTTCCCACTATATTTACATGCAGGCTTTAATGGACACAGGGAGACTTCTTTGTCTTTTATTAATTTCTGCTTAATTGCAAATACTTTGTGTTCAGTCTTAATCCTAGCTGAAAGAACTATGTCTGAATTGTCAACTAAGTTTCAACTATTTTAGCCAAATTTAGCCAAGCTTTCATTAGTAATTGCATAGCCTGAATTAAGAGGTATTCTTTTAACAAACTTCTAACTATCTTATAATGAGATAAAACTCAAGTGATATCATTTGTCTACATAAGTAGTCCTTGAATGCATTTCACAATGCTTTTGCACTTTAATAGCACTTAGTATAACATTTCCTTTTTATTTGTTCTTCACTCAGTCTGTAAACTGTCACTGGCCAAAAAAGAAATGTGGAAACCAACAACCAAGTCTCTGTAACCCCAGTAGAGTGCTCTAGTCAATTGTACACAGAAATGGGTTTCCTTTTCCTCCTATCTTGTAGAATCCTGAATTATCTTCTGGGGAAAAAAAGAAACAGCTTGACGTGCCAAATCCTGCCTCTTCTCTCCAGGACTGCTGGGTGATTAAGAGACTCTTGAAGATGTGTCTGAGTATCCTAATCAAAAAACTTGTGTCTCCGAAACCACCAGTGAGAATTTTAATCACAAAAATCTTGAAAAGAAAGGGAAGACACCAGAAGTATTTCTACTTCTTGAAAGACTGATCTCTGATTGTATTCAGGAGGAAAGAAGAAACCTAGGATGCAGCTGTCAAGGCAAAGGGGGTGAAGCTGTTTGAACACCCTGACATGTCTCTGGTTGCTGCTACAGGGAGGGGCAGCTCTCCTGCAAATCCTGGGCAGTACTTGCAAGCTACACACAGGAATCTCAAGCACTCTGAAGAAGTTAAAACAAGAAGAGAGATTAAACATTAATGTTTAGGCTGTGGAATTGTTTTCCTAGGGCTGAGTACTGGAATTTGTTCCCCTGTTAGTTAAGCCTAGGTAGCCAAGTCTTTTTAAAATGCTTCCTGTTGAACAAAAATAATTAATCAACTGTACTAACTTCAAGAAATAAGATTTTGACCTTATTATCATGCACCCCTAAAAGTGTTTCCTCTAGTCCCAGCCCCACATAAAGTTTTTTGTATTAAGCCAACTTTTGCCTAGAGGCAGCAAGGACTTTTAATTAAACAAACTTAAATGTTCCTAGATGCTAATTTGCAAATCCTATATGCTGTCTGTATATCTTATTAACAAATTAATAATACATTTGACCTTCAAAATTGGTTGTTTCTAATCTAAAGTCCTCTTACTGTCATGACCTGTGGTTGCATACACAGCATACAACATGTAGCCATTTCCCAGCTGTCTTGGGTTATGGAAGCAAAAAAATTGTATTCTATTTTCATCTGCTGAAAGCAGTTGGGGAAATGTTTTGTCTTTATTTTTTGCTACTCTGGGGGAAGCAGATGCCTTTCTGATAATGGTTCAGCTATTAAAACTGGGTTTAGTATTGTTTCTTATCTCTTTCACCATCCATCCTCCCTACAGGGGGATATTTTCTGCTAATGGGCCATTAAGGCTCACCAATGACTTGACACATTTACATCATCCCAGTGTGAGATGCTCCACCCAGTGGTGGGGGGTCCAGGGTCCCTGCCTAGATAAAAACTGAGACTCAGAGCACCAGGCAATCCTGTTTTCCACTGGACTCCAGAGGATGATCAGTCTCATCTCAGCATCACTGGACCCTTCCTCAACGGGATCATCTACTCCAACAGAGCCTCATCTGTTTCTCCAGGAGGACTGCTTCCAAACACCCTGACCAACAGGGTGTCAAGTTGTGTCCCTGACTCTGTCAGGGTTTTCTGGGTGGGTTTGTGTGTTTGTTGTTTTCTTGTCTTTTTTGTACTATTACATTTGCATTTCTAACATTCCTAGTAAAAGAACTCTTATTCCTATAAAAGCCCTTAATTGTAAAATTATAATAATTCGAAGGGAGGGCGGTTTACATTCCCCATTCTAAGGAAACTCCGGCTTTCCCTAGCGGATACCTGTCTTCCAAACCAAGACACCAGCACTGACTTCAGATCAAACATACCTTTCAGCACAAAAAAAAATGGGAAATTCTGTGTGAAGAAAATTTGTTTGAAAGCAGAGGCAGAGGGACAGCATCCAAAAATCTTAGGCATCTTTATGACTCCACCAGCATATTTTGTTTCATTGGACAGGTCATGTAATTTTCTTTAAAAACAAGAACTATGACTGCTTGGGAATATTAGCAGATGGGGCAGGGACCAAGAAACTAGATCAAGAAAATGGTGGGGCTCAGAATCTGATAATTTCTCATAACTGTTTCTGGTAGTATTTATATTGATCTAAAGTCAGTTCAAAACTGAGACTAGAGCGTTAGAATATTCATAGCAATGCCATTTGTCACTGTGGTACACAGGCAAATACAGGTTAAGGAAGACTCATGTCTAAAATTCCCAAAACTCAGCCCAAAACTGTTCAAAGGCAAATTCATAGCTCATACAAATAAGAAATAGATTTATATCTGCTACACATTAAAACTATCTCTAACGTGTAACTTGCCTCGACTTACTCAGCAGTTGAATTTTGAAGAAAATCACCAAGTTTTGTCTTGAGTTTCTGCAAATCTCACTGTACATCTAGCTCCCCCACCTGCTCTTCCAGAGCATCCAGCTGTATACAGAAATGTCCCACAGAGACCGAGTATAACTACACCTGTCACAGTCCACTGGGTTATCAATATCCCTGACACCATTCTTTCTTTTACAGATTGCTATTTACCTCCTATCCTCGACTTCTCCTCCCTCCTCTACTAGATTCACTCAAGTTTGCTGGAAACCTCATTACAAAAATAATCTTGTGTACAGCTGTATCTTTAATAGTGCAATTCTGAACTGGCACAGTACATGACAGAATTCCCAAAGTCATTTAACATGAGCACCACTAAGGTGCTAAATAGAATAAAATAAAATAAAATAAAATAAAATAAAATAAAATAAAATAAAATAAAATAAAATAAAATAAAATAAAATAAAATAA
>VYXD01006937.1:1154938-1165440 GCA_013397195.1 Hylia prasina
ATATAATAAATAAATAAAAATAAATAAGATAAATAAAAATACAGTACCAGTGCAATATACATGGCTGCTGAATGAGTACTAGATAGGGACCAGGTCCTGGGTTATGCTCTGTATCAGGTTTGCACATTAACACTTGTTTTTGCTGCAGCAGTGTTTTCAGAATACAGTTTTCAGAATACACTGAAATTAAGTTTCACTAATCAGTCTGAGAAACCTAGGAAAATTGTACATCTCTGTCTTGATATTTGTGTCTGGTTATGTGCAAAAGTTGTGGGACATCCTCCTGACATGAGACTGAAGGTGCAGTCAAGAGTGGAAGGGCTGCCTGGGGACTTGCAAGATATGGAATTACTGGTAAAACATGGGCTGACTCTATGCCAGTGTAGATAATCTTCTAAAACTAGCTGACTTGAATTTGTTGCTGCAGTTCTCTATGGAGTGTGTGTGGGAAGGACATTTTGCAGTGAAAGTGAATCAATACACTGGGGGTGAAACAGGAAACACAGGAGGGAGATAGAGATTTGGGCTTGTAGCAGAGGTGGGGGTTGGGTGAACCGGGCTTTTGTCCTCCTGGCAAGTGTTCAAGCTGCTCTGGGCAGCTGGCTGGTGCAGAAGTTCAGCTCAGTGATGTCAGAAACTGTATGAGCACAGATAGCCAAAAACCTGCCTGGTCTTCTTGCTGGGACAAATTCATTCACAAATAACTCTGTTAATGAAGTTAAACTGCAGACGATATAAAAAGCCAAAAAATTCTGTATGATTTATCACCTCTGGGAATTCTTCTGACGAAGGAACATAAGTCCCTCTTGTTTTCCTCTGTTATTCATTAAAAAGAATGCATATAAATAACAGTGTGTTATTTTCTTGAATTTTTAATTCCTTTAGAATGGCCATGGCTTTTCCTAATGTCTCAGTTGGGAATAGATCTTTTACTTTCTTATTTTTCCCATTTGTGCTGTTTTTGGCTGGCGTGGAGTTAATTTTCCTCAGAGTAGCTGGTATGGGGCTGTATTTTGGATTTGTGCTAGAAACAGAGTTGATAATATAGGCATGTTTTTCCTATGGCTAAGCAGCCCTGGCACAGAGTTGGGGCCTTTTTGGCCTCTCACCCCACCAGTGAACAGGCTGGGGTGCACAAGGAGTTGGGAGGGGACGCAGCCAGGACAGCTGACCCTAACTGACCAAAAGGATAGCCCATATCATATGGAGTCATGAGCAGCATATGAAGCTCAGGAAAGAAAGAATATGGGGGGAAAGTTTGGAGTGATGGTGTGCTTCTTCTCAAGTCCCTGTTTCATGTGATGGAGCCTGGAATTCCTGGGGATGGCCTAACACCTGCCTGCTCATGGGAAGGGGTGAATTACTTGCGTACTTTGTTTCGCTTGTGTCCACAGCTCTTGCTTTACCTATTAAACTGTCTTAATCTCAACCCATGGGGGGGTTTTCACTTTTATCCTCCCAATTCTCTCCCCCATTCCACCAGGAGAGAGTGAGTGAATGGCTGTGTGTGACTTAGCGTCTGCTGAGGTTAAACCATGACACCATATGTAATAACAATGACAATAATAAACCAAATTATTTCAGTATTTTCATCTTTAGAATCTCAAGAGGTGGACTCTGTCACTTTATGCCAGAGGCAGTTTACTATCATCAGTGTGAGGCATTAATTAAATGAATTATCCACAAGTTGGCCATAAAGTACCTCTTTAGATGAACTGAGATAGAAGTCCCAAGGAACCAGCAGTAGCAAAATTTTGCACAAGGCACCACTGAAAATGCTGACTTTTCTGGACCCATAAAGGAAGGAGGACAAATGAGATAGAAATTCATGTCAATTTGTTCCTAAAAAGAAACAAGAGTATAGTTGACTTTCATTACTTACATAAAAACAAAGTCTTCTTTCCCTATCAAACCAGTGCAATTCCTCATATTTCAAGTTCAATATAAATAAGACAGCCTTACTGTGCTGCCTTTGTAGCCAGCAATAAACTTCCAGCAGCTGTTATCCCTTTTCATTAGACTGAAAGATACATAAGGGCACCAGAAAAAAGACCCCACAGATTCACAATGGACATAATTTTCTAATATCTTAATTAATTTTTCACTGTCTTTCATTAAGGAATGAATGTGGAGTTTGGAAGTAACCACTCAGACAGCAAGAGATCTGAAAGGGGAAAGGCTCCAAAACATTAAATTTCCACAGCATGGTAGAGATCTCTTACTAGAGACATGATTCTAAAACTCTTTTCCTTCTTTCTGACACACAAAACATTTGCATCTCCAGAGAACACCCCACCATACTGATCATGTATTTTGGGAGTCTGCATAGTTATTTTCATATGCAAAGGAAGGAAATGCATTCCACAGTATTAAAGAGGATGTCTTTGCTCAGTGTCTGAGTAACCAAGGGCAAGGAAACAATGGAATAGAGCCATTACCAGGCTTCTAATGCTGGGATTAAAACTGTAAGCCATTGTGAGCACACTGTTTTTTAATATCTATCTATTTAATAATCATAGTTATTAATAATATTTGGAATAATTACTGCTAATTTTCATTTTATTTTACCAGGAACTTCATGATGGAAGATAAAATGATAAGGAATTCTTAACTTGAAGGTGAAAAATGGTTAAAAAAAATCATAGAAAGATTTCTCCTTTTTCATCCTCATTTGCAGTCAGATTAAGTTTTTGTTCAGGTTGTCTATTGGTATTTTTCTTCTTGCTTTGTTCTTCTTTCCTCCTCTTTGAATAGATGTGTAAAATGTTCCATTTGATGCTCTTCATTTATAAATGTGAAATAAAATTTTGTATATGTGCATTTTTAAGGAACATCTCTTTATCACTGCAAAGACTTTCTAGTAAAGTTCAGTGAATAAAAAAAAACCAAGCACTATCCAAATACCATGTCTCCCAGAAATGATGCAAGACTTTTAAACATGCAAGGTGCATCTATATCATTTGCCTTCTCTCTGAATGTTATCAAGTTTCTCAGATGAAAAACAACTGCTGTCAAGCCAGTAAAAGCCCCCAACTTATAATTCCATTTGAAAATTTGTCTCCCTAGGAATTTATATAGAAATAGTAACAAAAAATATTTTTTTAGTCTGATGCCAGGAAAAATGTTCTCTGTGTTTAATCAAAGAGGCTAAAAGATGCTCTGTTTCACCACTCTGTTCCAGTATACCCTGCAGCCAGCCCTGGTTATGAGGTGGGGTTTAGAGACTGAATTCTATTATAAAAGTGTTTCACAATTGTTGTCATAGCACTCAAAATTTAAAATAGTGACCAATCACTAACACATACTATCTAGAAAGCCTTCAAAATTACTGTTCATTTGTAAGTGGATGCAAAAGGCTTTTTAAAAGTGTTATTAAAGTTAAAAGGTCATAACTTGCATAACATTATTAGTAAGCAAAAATACCAGAAATATCAATTAAAAGTGCAAGTAAAAATAATGCAGCAGAGAAGAATAACCAGCTTAATATGTTAAAAAAACAAAAACAAAAACAAAAACAAAAACAAAAAAAACCCACAAAAACAAACAAACAAACAAACAAAAAAACCCAACAAAAACAAAAACAAAAATCCCCAGGCATTTTGATGTTGTATTTTAGATCACAGGCAAAGTTATTGCCGTTTGGACTTCGCATGCCTAATAATAGTGAAATTAGATAATTATCTAGCTGAGAAATAGGCAAGTTTTCAAATGTCCAGATGGTTCCACCACCCACCTCATTTAGCAATGCTTCCTTTATTCACACTGCTCTAACATGCTGCCCATTTCCTCAATTTGTACCCATTAACTGACAAGAAAAGGGCTGAGCTCAGAAATCAACAGGCTCTGACAGGAAACCAATTCCCAGAGGCCCTCTTAGAAGAAGTAGGATTTTAACTGATGTTGCCCAGGAGACAGCTGTAGCAACTAAGTCCGTATCTAAAGTAATATTAGTGAAGCAGGCAAAAGGATTTACAGTACAAAGATCTCTTACTATTCTTGGTAATCTGCATGGAATGATCTTTAGTCCACAGGAAGGCGAGCGTGGGCTCAGGATAAGAACCCTAACATAACTTATTTCCCATTCACTACTGAATGAAACTTCCACATGTCACTATGTGATCCAGCTACAAAATGTGGTTTATATAGCTTGGCAGATGTAAGGAGCAAGGTCAGATTTATGGTGGAAGGCATCTTCAGGGCTGCGCAGACATCTGAGTTTCCCAGTTCTGGGAGTTCTGAGTAGGAGTGGCAGCTTCACCACAGCTGTAGAGGTGCTTCAGGCAAGGGCTTGATTTGCTATGAGCTACATTTACAAGATATTCAGCCCTCTGATAGCAGTGGCACACTTGGCCCTAAAGGCAGGAATACACAAAGCTCACCTGACATATGCCATCTTCCAAAATATCAAGATATGCTACTGTCTAATTAATTTTATGTTTATGGACATTACATAATAATGGATGCACTAAATTTGGACTGTGTTTTCTCTAGGACTTCTTTTATTAACCTGCTGATTCTAAAAGATATTTTAAAGTATTATTGCTTTAACTGGCTTTAAAACTTCAATATGGCAGAATGGAAAAGAGACAAATTAATTTTTCATATGTGGACAACAAAGAATAAATAAAGTGTTTGCTGTTTTGTTTTGCAACACTGAAAGCAGTCAGCAAATAATGAAAGCTTCATTTCAAGGTCTTTAGCAGTAACTTCCCAGGAGTGAAATGTAATTCACCTGACACTGAACAAAGCTGAGATGCTGTGACAACTGTGTCTGTTACACAGCCTGGGAAACGTATTAGTTAATTATCTGTAGGCATAATGATTCCCTGACAAAACACAAATTAAAATGGAGTTTCTACTGAGAGTATATATTAGTAAAGGTAAATTACAAATCAGGCCTTTTATAATTATCCTTAAATCTTTCATTTTAGTCTAAGACATGGAATGAAGGTTAAAAGAAGGCCATGTATGTTGTGAGGCAGAAAGCCAGTGGGGGGATCAAAACCACCTCACTTCAGCACTATCAAAGATGCCACAGATTACCAGTGAAATAGATTTTGCATTGAAATCTAGTCCCCACACAGCATCAGATAGCAAAAAATTCATTTTGCTTGTAAGTGGATGTGTCAAACTATCAAACTTTTTTAATACAACATAAATAGGGGATGCTCTGGAACTGACAGTATATCAGTCAGGACTAGGTGGCAAATGATCAAATCTTTAATAACTACAAAAATAAAATCTTAATCTAAAATCTTTAATAACAAATAATCTAAAATCTCTTAAGAAAAAAATTTACATTGGGCACCCTTTAGAGAAGAAAGATACATCTCTGAAGAAGAAAAAAGGGGAAGACTACAGAAAGATTAAAATTTAGAAGTCTTAATAGTATCAGAGGAAGTTGATCTGACCTGCAAAATAGAGTCAGAGGAAAGTACTGAGCTGATGGGTGTTTTCAGTTACTTCTACCTTCTGCTACAGAATTAGGAAGTAAGAGATTAACAACATATACGCAATATACTTAAACAGAAAAGGAAAACAAATGAGACAGATCCATAGATCAAAGCTCAAAAGGGAAAGTGAAAAGTGTCTGAGGCACTCTAATTTATCTGTTTATATTATCAGTTATATGTTTATAAATAGTGGTATAGAAATACTGTCATCCTTTTTGTCCTTCAGCTATGTCTATTATTTCAGGTAAAGGAAATATGAGGACTCATAAATTCAGTTCAAAGACAACATTTTTCTTTGGTTGGCTTAATAAATGACTGCTTTTAAAATATTAGTATTTAAAAGGAATCTTTTGAAATATATACACATACATATTTCTTCAAGAATTACATCCTTATTCCTTCATTACAACATAGACATTAAGAAATGTCACTATTTCTAAATATGAAAATGTTTGAAAAAAGTTTCAAAGTTCTTTCTCACACATTTCAGACTAAATATCTCCCAAAAAAGTCAAAAGAATACAGAGGCAAACAAAACCTCCCCATTATTTGTATTTTTTCCTTTTCAAACAGAATGGAAGAGGGATCACAATCAAGGTTTTGGATTATTACAATTTGCAATATTGTAATATTGTAATTTTGTAATATTGTAATATTGTAATATTGTAATTATTGTAATATTGCAATATTGTAATTTCCCAAAGCATTACAACAGCGGATTTCATCAGATTCTCTTGATTCTTTCATTTGGTGGAAATTTATTCAGGGAAGTGAAGCTTAATTTATTTTCTTGGCAAATAGACAAGGCAATGACATAATAGCATCCCCTGACTCCTCAGTTACCAAATTCACTCCCCTTGTCCTACCCAGCTATGATGGGAAAAGTATTTTTCCTCTGTAATGGGTAAAATATCAGGATGGAAGAAGGACAGAATAAAATATGATATGTTTGTGTTGGTAAATATTGTCTAAGAGTAAAGTGTTTCTACTGGAAGCCTTTGTGCATTTTTGGTGAAAAACTATAATAAACTTTAATCTCTATGATTTCCTGTATCTCCTTGACTCAGTAATATTAATACTAGAGTGGCCAGGGCTCAGCAACAAGCTAATTTGACACAGCGAATACAAACTGCTTCACCCAAATATGCTAAGAAAATACACTCCTTTCTCCTTTTCTTTAGATACAAAATTTGCCATCTAAAGTAAAGGAAAATGTCCATCCATTAGAGTAGCTATTAATTTCATTTTTTGTTGATAGGTTTTTTGGAAAATAATCCTCTAATAGGCTGTCCAATAGCATTTTTCCCTCATCACTTAATTTCTGATTTTCAGCTACTAATCACTTTGTTTGGTTAATATACAGCTAATATCAGAAAATCATGCCTTTATGACAATGCAATTAGTTTCTTTACCCTTGAGGCTAATCTACACTTAACTTTTGTACCAGTTTAATTTTTCTATGAGGAGGCTACTTTTACCAAATTAATTAAGCTAATAAACGTTCAGTTTTGATTTCAACAAGCTGGTGTTGTGTTGTCTGCTACAACACAAAATGTATTTCCATCTATTATCAAAATAAGCTGTCCTGATAAAAGCATATGTTTCTTTGTGTTGCATTAATAATTTAATCATAATGCTTTTTACACCCTACAAGACATGAATGATATATGCATAGCTACTAGGAAAACTAGAATTACTGAGTTGAGACCTCTAAAAAACACAGATTTCAGAGAAAGGAAGATGTGCTAGTACAAATAAAAGCAACGAGGTATAGGTAAATATGACTTTGTTATGTAATGGAATAACTATAGATCATTTACTTCCCCTAAAAAAAAACTTAAACAAACAAAACAAACAAAAAAGCTGTATTTAAAAGCTTAGTGTGGAATGGGCTTTTGAGTCTATCTACCTCACAGAAACCACAGATTTCCTGGGATACCCTATCGAGGTGAATCCTGATTTTCTCAGGGAGAAATATCCTCAAAAGTGTGTCTCTTCCCAAGTGCTTGCTCCTCCAGAAAGGATGGCAGTGTGCTTTCAGAGGTATCTGGCTCTAAAATGCACTGTAGCTTAATTCAGCACATAAATACAGATAGCTTCAAAAGGATACTAAGGCTTGGAAATAATGTACTGTGTGTGTGCCTCTTGGCATTCTTGTGCAATTGCTTTAAAACAAAAAAAAAAGGTTTTTATAACATACAAAACTAATAGCATCTATCCACTTATCAGTTCATACATTCAAGCACACATTCATTTATTCATGACTAAATCAATAACACATTTCCCACTTCTACCCAAGCTGAAGAGCTCTTTGTTCACAACTTGAAGGAGAAATTCAAGGACAACGGGTTAATGGAGTTAGAAGGGAGGACAGAGAAGGGCTGATCTAGCTAATGTGGTGCTACACTGAAAAGTATTGGAGTAATTTCTGAGTAAATCACTGACATATGGCTTTATATCCACAACAAGTCAAGGAAAAGCTGTTCCATTATTTTCTTTCCTGCTTCACTTTCTCTTAAAGGACAAATGTGGATAACATAACATTTTACCTTTACATATAAAGGGCTTTTTGCCTTTGATGTTCATGAAAACAGTGTTATTTTTAAGCTTTTCATACTTGAGAAGCTTTACTGTAGAGAAACTGAACAAGCACAGAAATGCATTTTATTAAAATGCAGGTAATTATGACAGGGAGTTACAGAGAAGTGTGGATTGGGATTTAGACAATGAAGTCTTCACTGTTAAAACACGTTATCTTTACATTTATAAAGATTTCCCCAAAAGCAACAGAAATATCTAATACACTGTTAACATGTACACAATCTAAAGGACATATTTTAGTATAACACACAAGATTCTTACAGGGCAGTTCAGGCCACTTTTAATGGATGTCCAGCTAACATACCCTGTCAAAGTACTGCACAACTTCTTTAAACTGAAACCTATGTGAATACATTCCATATAAAGAACATTGCACTGTTAAACCTTCATGGAATCTGCTATGTTTTCTTTCCCAGGTGAAAAAAATTAGACCATATTTAAGAGTCAATCCTATCATAAAAGTAAATCCTTTATTTTCTTGCAAAATTTGAAGCTATCAGAAACAAGCAGAAAAAAAAGTTGTGAGTAAACATCACAACACTACATCAAGGAAATTTTGGAGGATAAAAGGAGGTATAAGCAGGTTCAGTGTTTGGGACTACGTATTTAGGAATGCATCCTGTACTAAGGCAAAGTGAAGGACCTAGCTGTTAGCTTCATTGAACAACACAGTACAATCCTGAACACAAGTTAAATTTATAAACTGTTGCTGAAAACTTGACAAGGAATTTGTTTTCTGCCAGCAAATGGTTATATTTGAGTAGAGGATTGCAGCAGAAGGAGAAGTGTCTAGTTACTGTGCCGGTCAATACATACTTAGGCACTAACAATAAAAGAAGCTTTAAGTAGCAGTACACTCATGATGAAGATGATGAGTGTACTTCTTCAAGCTTAACTAAGCAATCTAAGCTAGGAGAGAGCAGACACATAGAGAATGCCTGGCAAAGCTGCTGATGTCCTGATTAGGAGGATTGCACTACTGCTCAGGGAACTGCAAATCAAAACAGCTTAGGGATTTTAAAATTGGCCTCTCAGAGCAGTGAAAATGGACACTTCTTATTCCTTGCCTGGAAAAGAAGCTCCTTCTCAAACAGGCAGAATAAACCCACAGAACTCAGAAAATTCCTAGTATTTTTTTCTTTTTCTTTAGTAGACAAACTACAAAACGGAAGACCCTGGAGGCTTGTCTGGGCTCATTTTCCATCAGTTCACTAACCCTGATCTGGTGTGAACACAAAGAGCTCCTGGGCTGTTCAGCTTTGCCTAGCCTGTCTTTGTCAGCCATCTCTTGACAAGCACTCTGTTTGAGGTTTGTGGCATGTAGCCTGTTAAGAACAATTCATGTTAAATCAGCCCATCACATTAAATGCTAGCTTCCCACACAAAAGATTTGACAGCAAAAGTTGGCCTCACGGAAACCACAGCAAGTTCTTACACACATGCAATTTCTGTGTTAACATTTCATTAGAATGTGGGCTGATGCAATGACACGAATGAGAGAAACCGAGGAGCAAACCCCAGCCTTCAAATCACAGCATTCCCATTTTTAATGCTATTTTAGCATCCTCAGCTTGGTTCAGCTCTAAAGACTTTGAATGCTGCTTGGCCTTAAGTTTCTTTCCTGTTTTTAAACACCTGAGCATTCCTAGGAGAATTATTTGAAAAGCTGAACTTTATCACTAAATTTTCAAAATAAATATTCAAGAAGTTCTCTTTTAATTAAGATGCACTCAGAGTTTCTGTCTTTTAACAAAAGGCAGAAAACATCTGTTTTCATTTCACCTTCTGTCAGTAAATATATCTGACTTTGTTTGGAACATATACAAATACATTGAAGAAAGAAGCTTTTTACAATTAGGGAGATAAAACAGGTTGCCCAGAGAGATAGTGGATGCACCATCCCTGGAAACATGCAAGGTGAAGTGGATGGGACTCTAAGCAACCTGAGCTAGTTAAATATGTGTGTATATATATATATATATGTATTCAATATTGGAAAAGATATGTTTTCTATTATGCAAAATTACATATGGGATGTTTTAAAAATGAATGTTTGAACCATTAAAAAGGAATTAAAATTTTTCTTGTTATTTCATTGTTTATGATTTCTCTGCATATGAACACTGTACTAAATATTTCATTTCAAGCAATTCTTTAAAGTCTGAAAACGTCTGTCAAAATTTCCTTGAATTCTCTATGTATTACAGCAAATGAGAAGTTTTGGAAAGGAAACTACTGAGTCCTTTGGATCTCTAACACATTTTTTCAAGAAGCTTTCTCCATAAAAAAAAATCATTGCCAACGAAGTTTCATTAATGGACCCATGGTGGCATCCTGTGTAAAGGATACTTCAGCTTAAAAAGATAATTAATCTAGAGTACTAGAGTAGCTGGGGAAAAAAAAAAAAGAAAAAAAAAAAAAAAAAAAAAAAAAAAAAAAAAAAAAAAA
>VYXD01006937.1:1169707-1190600 GCA_013397195.1 Hylia prasina
TCCAGGGAATGCAATAACACTATGTGAAGACTAACTATATAATACAAAACATAGAAAAATTACAAATGCCATTTGGGATCTATAAATCAGTCTAAGTGCATACACACACATTTATAAGTATAGTATGTATTTATGCACATGGATATTTGTTGTCTCTTTTTTTCAGATTTATTTTGATCTGGCTACCAATTTTACATTGTACTTCTCCAACTGGTACAACTCACATACACTTAATTGCACATTTTTGCTCTCTGTACCCATATAAATCACTACATCTAAATTCTAGTCTATTTCAGATTAGATTAGAACAAGCAAAAATAATAAAAAAAAAAATCCATTATAGTTAATCTGGGGAATCCAGCCTATTTGTTTATGTTAGCAGTAACAGTTATTCATATACCCAAATAAAAAGTTATTTGTTGATAAAACAAAAATTAATACAGAATGTAATAGAGTTGTGTAGCTTCTCTGGTCCTGAAAGACTTTGTGGTGTGGATTTCAACACCACAATTTTTTTTACCTAACTAAATACTCTTCTGTTTCCTGAGGCTGAATCTTGGCATGGCTGGGGAAGGAGTGCAGCACTGCATACAAAAGTAAAACAGTGATTAAAAAAAAAAAAAAAAAAGTGAGGGTTGTGAACACTTTGATGGACTCAAAGCTTGAACTTTATCATTTACAACCAAAGCAACTTCAGTTAAAGCATTCTGTATGACATATGTGATAGATAACAAGTATTTCTGACTAAGAAACAAGTTTGCACTATGCAGACCTACTCATGGTTATAGAAGGACTTGCAATGAACATTTAATCTCTTTCTTCTCTTAGTTTAGCTATATAACATGTACATCATGTTTAGTGAAACTTTTTAGTGGGTTTACCTTTGTTCCTCACTTATATTCACATCAGTTACGAAGTTTAGCTCCACATCCTAAGTATACCCAATTTTCAAAAGAATTTCTTTTTCATTCAATCCATATTGAAAAAAAAATTGTTTTTCTGTAATTTCTATGCTGACGATTATTATCTTGAAATTAGAATTTAATTACAACTCTGCATCCTAAAGGTTAAAATTAATTCTGCAGCAAACCAGCTTATGTACGCAAATATATTCACCTGGTCCATTACATAGAATTCACTCAGAGATTGTACTCACAGTCTGGGATTTTGCAGGTTAGGGAGCAATTTTCTGTCAACAGACTGACTTGAAAAATGACATAACGACATTTCATAATGACTTCTTTAAACAAGTTTATTCCCTATTTTTGGATGACAATATAGATTATAACAAATATGACAATCTGAAGTTCTTTTTCTTTTTGTTCTATTGAATGTTCAAATTCATGTCTGAGTTAATGAAATCCTCAAAAATACTACCATTTTTCAATTTTCGTGTTCTTCAAAATCATTTGTGTATCCCTTAGAAAATATATTTCCCTTGTATGTATTTGTGAATTGCTTTAGAGCAATGTGACATTACACAAAATAAGAAGCCAATGTTTGTGTATTTTAGCTGCTGCTTGGAACTCATTTTGAAGCTAGAAAAGAGGTCTACACCTAATCAACCATTCATGCAATAAAGTTTTACACTGAAATGAACTTGCACCAAAATGTCAACCAGGCAGAAACAAGGAGTTAGAGAGAGGAAACAATTCAGATTTCTAAGGCTCCCCCCAAAATAGACTTCTCTGTAAGAGGGTTTCCTTCTGTTCAGCAGGCCTGCCCATGCAGCCTGCCCGTAGCAGAGGGCGTGTTGAGGCTGTTTTAGGGGCTAAGGGCACAAGGCTGATCCTGATCTGCTTGGCTAGCAGGACATGAAGCTGCTGTCCATGCTTACAGCCACCTCGCAGGAGCAGCAGTGCAGAGCTGCTGTAACCCTGTGGCCCTGGGCAGAGCCTCCCAAGTCACAGTGACCACCAGCAGCT
The DNA here is from genome assembly GCA_013397195.1 of Hylia prasina. Taxonomy (NCBI): domain Eukaryota; kingdom Metazoa; phylum Chordata; class Aves; order Passeriformes; family Sylviidae; genus Hylia; species Hylia prasina. The sequence goes on from VYXD01006937.1 coordinate 1,171,633, forward strand.
GCTGTCCTTTCTCGGCCGGGAGCATCGCGCCCGTGGCTGACACATGCTGAGTCGTGTGAAGAAACTGAGTTATCGCAAAGGTTTTTTGAGACTTCCTCCCTTAGTTTTGCAGAAATAATTTCAACGAAGTCTGAGACATTCTTTATGATAACGTGATTTCTTCAATTCTCCCTTATTTCAATTTTTAGGGGAAAATAGCAGTCATATAAAACTGCTCCCAGGTCACTACACTGGTGTCAGAGCAGGGCAGTATCTGAAGCAAAAAATAGAACACCTCAGAAAATATTTCCTTCCCCTTCAACTAGTTTTGTAAATGTTCTTTTCTGGAACAGAAGTGAATTTATGAAATACATGTCACTGATATGAATTAAATCTTGCAAGAGAAATTTTTTTCCCAAGATCTCTCACAATTAATTAAGCATTAGTCTGAACAATACCCCAAATCAAACTTCTGCATCTACCCAATATGTCACAATTATTTCTCTAATTTATCTCTGATACAAAATCACAAAATCAATTAGGCTGGAAAAAACCTGAGATCATAAAGTTCAAGCTTTGACTGAACAGACGAAAAAGGTTTCAAGAATCTGACTGTCAGCAAAAATGTTTGGTAAAACATTTCTTCCACTTGAAGAAATACTTTTGAAATTAAGAAATATTAAAGATTTCCATGTATAATGCATTAAATAAAATTAGACATTCCCACCTAATGAAGGATCTTACTAGAGAAATAATTTTTTAATTATTATAATATCAGTCAGATTTTAAACTTCTATTTGCAGAAATACACCATGAATTAGAAATGTGTATTGTGAATTTACTTACTGAGAAAAATTAGTCAAGAATAGAAACTGCATTATGAATTTAAAAATTATCTGAATGGTGAGTTATCATTTTTAGTTAGACTATGAAATCCTGCTCAGAATTCATTTCATTTGTCCCATTTTTTTTCTTTCCCTACTCTTTTGAACTAGAGAGAAATCGTTTTGCATTTATTGTAATTGAATGCCAAGCTTCAGACAACTGATGCTAATTTTGCCATTTGCAACCCATCCTCAAATACTTTCCTCTGCATTTATGATGTGTAAATAGTGGTTGCAAGACTAGTCTTAACTGCAGCCTGAAGTGTGACTGTCTCTTACTCCCAGCTTGGAGGTGATGTGGGGAGTGCTTGCAGCACAGCTGCTGCACTGTGGCCTGTGCCACAGACCTCCACATGCCCTGGGGCAGCCCAGTATTTCAGAACTGCAGCCTGCACTGAGCTGTTTCTCTAGCCACAACGCCAGTGAAGAAGAACTGAAGCGCAAATGAAATCTAAATCTTGGCCTAAAGGGATGTCCTTGATTTAACCATAGGTTGAAATATGATTTCAGACTGTGGTTTGGGGGAACTGCAGGACTCTCTGGACAACAACAGCCACATATGCAGACACAACCCTGGTGAAAGATGACAGCCTTTAACCTGTCAGTGCTAGAGCAATGACACAACATGTCATTTCTATGGATAGCCAAGTAGTTAAGTCCTCACCAAGACAATGAAATTGTTGTCATCTCAGCAGACCTTGCATGACAGTACTTATTGCTCTGTGGAGCCAAGCAGAGCAAAATTAAATACATGTGACAGAAGTATTTCACTAAAGTTCTTTCTCACACAGTATATGGCTATCATAGGAAGCATGACAAAGAAGAAATGTCTCATATAAAATATTTTTTTATTCACTAATAGCAAATATAGTTTAGAGAGTACTGAGAATGCTGTCACGGTGAGGAGGATTTCTAGCTACAGCCTCTGGGATTAAACATCATCGTATACAACACCACCACACAGCACAACACCACAGCACAATTATTTCATAGCATCTGGAATGTAATTCTGTAACTTCTCTAACTTGTCCTAGAAAACTCTTCCTGGTAGCAGAAGTGAAAATGTGGAAGTCAAGCAGCTCATCTCAATTCAAAGCGGATAAATGCAACTGACAAATCACCTTAAGCGTCAAGTAATCCATGAGTGGGTTACTGCGAGTCCCATGGCAAAATCCTGCTAGACGTTAGAATTAAGGAAAAGAGAGGACAAGTATACACTACCTGTTTCTTAAATAACTACAGCAGATGTCCACATGATTCATGGAGATTTTTCAGGAATATAAAATCAAATCCAACCTCCTTGATAGTTTAGCTAGCTTATTCTACAATTAATGCAGACATCAAAGAAATGGCAATCAACTGGGAAATACACTGTCAGCTCTGAGGGATATCACAACCCACGCAGAGACAGAGTTTTGGGATGTGGGGAAAGCTCTTTCCAACCACGGGTGGTATATTTATCCTCCGTATCACCTCTCTCTGTGCACATACATTATGGGAATGGATGAAAACCATGGAAAGGAGGCAGGAGAGGAGGGTCCACAAGAGTGGGAGGCAGGGCAGGATTATGTCACCTATCTTGTTCTCCAAGAAGTAGATGTGCAGGCCTGAATTAATCATTCATCATCCCTGTACCTACGTCTTTTCATCGACTTATAATCTGACCTCATGTCTTGGCATTGACTGTGACCGGACAAATGCCATCACTAGTTTCAGAATCTTGGTTAGGAGACAGGAGGAATGGAGTTTAGAACTGTCAGGTGTCCAGTTATGCCCAGGGCATGAGTCACCTTAGAAGATTTAAGGTTTGAGGGACTGATGGGAATGTAGGGTTTCAAAAGTAAGGAAGCTCTGGGAAGGGGATTCCCATGAGGGAGGAAGGAACTTCTGAAAATCTCTCTCCTCTTTAGCTAAAGGTTTGATAGCAAGCATTTTGTCTTGTGGAGGGAGGATAGCCTGAATATCCTAATTTGTTTGTCTTATTAGTTCTTTTATTAAAAATACTAAAGTTATTAGAAAAGTTTTTCATCATAAATTTAGTATAAGAAGAATGATCAGGCTAGATATTTATGATTTTATTCTCAGATCAGTTGTCAAACTGATAAAATAGATATAATACCTTTGCAGCATAATTGGCAGAAACTGTGCCAGCCACATTAACAGAGGAGTATGGATCTGGCGCTGATTAATTTGGTTTTATCAGTAACTGCATTTGAAACCTGCAAAATTTGGTCCACAAAATTCATATTAATCATTAGGTGTCTGGAGTAGTTTGAATGTGTGATGAATCAGTCCAGTATTACACAGGACATGGGGGTGCACAAATAAACAGGGACAAACAGAGGAATAGGTTAAAAAAGGAAAATATAACTCTATTTTATTATGCTATGTATAATAAATTAAATTTAAATGTGATAATTTAGGTTGCATGTGTGAAAATATCCTAAAAATTTTTACTTGGGAAAATGAAAAAGCTTTTCCTAAGAGGCTTGATTTAATACTCCTTAACCTTGGCTAATACCTGCACTTGTGCAAAACCAGCTGTAAAGTGGTGTTTTTCCAGTTTTGTCATTTTTTACCCTCAGTATGTATCTGATATATACAAGGTGAAAATTGAAGTAGATTTGTTTATAAAAAGCACAATAGGCTGATAGTGAAATACTGGGTAAGTACAAGTCTAAATGCTAACAGCAGAAGAAAAGGTTAATGTTGATCTATCAGAGAGTTGCCTATAAAGCCCCTTGAACTTCAAACAACAACAACAAAAAAATTATCATCCATACCAGACAGGAAACATATCATGGTTCCAGAAAATTAAAGGAGGAATGTGAATGTCACAAGTATTAAAACAAATACATAGGTAGCACGGTTTAATTTTGGTGTTAGCTACTAAAACAAATTTAGTTGTTCAGCTTTGTGATATATGAAAATCATATATGAATCCATAGCAGAAACAGGATCTGTCCATAAACAATTTAACTATGCATCACTAATATTGACTTGAATGGAGTGAAACTCCAAATCCTGAAAAAATATTTTTTCTTCTTTTGTTCAGCAACCTCTTTCTTCATAAGTTCTTTCAAGTTTGGCTGCCTCTTCCCAGAAAACACATACATTAAATATATTGCAATTTTCACAGTTTTGGACTTTTTGATAATATATGATGGGAAGATAGATAGGGTTTTAAAACTGTATTATGTAAAAAGAATGGTAAGCTAAACTAGTTTCTGTAAGTAATTCATTTTTGTTATTTTAGAAATGCTTTTTCTGGCTATCCAGTCAGCTATGCAGACTTTTTTTTTTTTTTTTTCTCTCCTTAATGCAGTTTGATGACAGGAAATAGCCCTGTGGGAATTGCAAGTAGAGCAGGGAACAAAGAACAGGAGAGAATATAAATATGAAGGTATTTTCACTTCATGAGAATTAATTATGGGGCCTATGAATAAATATTTGAATAGCATTGTTAATACAATGCAATAAGAGCTCTCTGGTGGCAAAAAATTATCATTACATTGCATCTCATTTTTTTACAGCCTGTAAGGGGGCTTTGACCTGCACATTTCTTACTTCCCATTTCACTTGAAAGTATATTCTTGCAAACACAGTTTGCCTATATCTTTTAACTGTGGGTTGTTTCCTGGGGTTTTTTTTTTGTTGTTGTTTTTTTACTGCTAAGAATTTTAACTTCATATATTCTTTACTAATAATCTTCTATATCTGCACTGGTTTCCTAACAGAGCAGTAATTTCTTACCCAAGTCCTGTTTCATAACATCAGTTCTGAAATTTTTTTTTTCATCTTATTAGGTGTTTGTTATCTTGCTATTTAATATCAACGGCAATTTTCATTACCTTTAGTGGAAACATAGAAGATATTTACTAGACAGTGTAAAACAATCTGTTTTTTAACAGTATGCATGAAAATGCATAAAAAAACTCCACTCATTCGTTTCTGACAGAAGCTGACAAAACTCCAGCTTTTGTGTTGATGATTTTTACAATGCAGGCAGGGCATCAATACAAAATTGTACACACAGTGAGAAAAATATCAAAATACTCAATAATGCAATTTAATAAAATGCAATGTAAGTACTGGCTCAATGTGTAAGTTGTGAATATATATACATTGTTACATCAGCAAATTAGCTGAGAAACAGTCTGCTTGACAGAAGCATCTTACTTCCTAAATTTTCCATTCGTGATGCAGTAATTCCCCCAAAGTGATTCTCTACGTACCTGGTTAGGAAAAAATTAGAAAGAGCTACTGTTGAACACATTGTAGGAAGATCCTGCCCACATAGTTAATGTGCGTAAAACTACAAATAATATCTTCTTTCAGAGCCGCCATGTGAAAAAGGGATATTTCCTCAAATCTTCAGTGCTTCTTTTGTCTGTCAGAGCCCCAGGAAAGCCGAGAGCCTTGTGCCTGACCAGTGTCAGTGTCCCTTTGTGGGAACTCTGCACAGAGCTGCCTGCTAGAGTGGCAGGCAGTTCAGCTTCCTCCACAGCTGCTTTGCTCTTTATCAGCTACATGGTACCATAAGTACCACTCCCCACAAGGATTTCAACAGAGTCTGGCCGAGGTGTCCCCACTCTGCTCCACCTCCATTCCATCTCCCTTAGCATGCGCTTAAAGTTGCAGATTGTGGGTGTGGGGAATCACTGTGGAACAAGTTTTGAGCTCCAACCACCTTCCATCAAGTGAGTAGCAAGGACATCTCACCCTATAATTTCTTCATCATTACAACCTCTGTTAGAATGTCTGTATAACTTCCTGGTTTTCTCTCATGTAACTCCAGCCACCTTTTCCCAAGAGACTTGGATATAAGTTCATCGTTAACAAATAAGAAATACAAAATAAAGAGACACTTTTAAGGATATTAGTATATAGCAAGACTTAATGTACAATCAGTGTTTTTCATCCATATTTGTAAGGTTCTCTGATTTACATTCCACACAAGGAATTTGATTCACAATGTCACCAGCAGAATTCAGGAGAGCAGAGACAATGGTTTGAGTTTGTCACTCCATCCCAAACTCTGCAGGTCATTTGGAGCTGGCCAACACCTAGGAACTGAGCCAGACCAAGAGAAGAGGGAGGATTTTCTGCATTAAATCTGTGCACTTAGTAGTCAATGTCTCATAGGACACCTCTTCAAGTGCAGAACAGCTTTATATATATATATATATACACATATATATATATATTACTAAGTCTTCTGGCCATCTTTCTTCTCACTCCTTTTGGCACTNACTAAGACTTCTGGCCATCTTTCTTCTCACTCCTTTTGGCACTTTTTTTGTGCTAATAGGTGGCAAATCGTTTAAAAAATACTAGAAAAAAGAATTACTAGGGAAAAAAGTACTAGAAATGACATTGAAATATCTGAATTGTATACAGAATTCCCATCAGTGTAATAAAACAGTTGAAACTTGTTGAGATGTGAGCTGTAAAAATGCAAACAGGTTGAACAGCTCTGCACACCAATGGCAGCACATTTGTGTCAAGAACAGAAAACATATATATGCTTAAATATGCCAAATTACTTGCCTGCAAAGTGCTCAATGTTGAAAAAAAGCCTGTCATGCATGCTCCTTAGGAGATGCAAGACTTCAACAGAGGTAGGCTCTGGATGCCTACCTGTAACTAAGAATTTCCTTCCAAAATACAGTTTTTGTGTCCTAGAAGCCACAGCAGTGTTAGCATGTACAGTTAGAAGCTTCATTAACTTTTTTACAATACTTTCAGGGAACTTGCTATATCCAGATTTATTTTTTCTCCCTTATCCAAAAAAATCCAAAAATAATCAGACAGACCAATAGTTCTCCCATAAATGTAACTGCAGAAGAGTTCAGATTTTGCCAAATGCAAACTAACTCTCCTGTCTTGTTGCAACTCTTTAGCTCACCCATTCACACATCTCTCAAGATTTCTCTACCTTTTGTTCTCTAAAAGAGAACAAAATACAAGTGTGATAAGTAGCAACAAATATACTGCTGTCAGTGAAACATCTGCCTTGGCTGTGGGTTCAACAAAGAATATAGCAACAAGACTGGCTGCTGTTACATAGATGGCAAAGGCATATGATCCACACAGAGATTCTAAAAAGAAAAAGAAAAAAACAAACTTAAAAATTCAAGTTTCTGTCATAGTCCCAAATTCTTTCCATCTACCTGCTTTCTATCCTTGCTTGCACATTCCAGTACTTTCACAGTGGTCTCCCTAATAATGTCCTCCATTTGCCATTATCATTATTATCATAAACTATGTGGCTACAGATATGAAAACATGGAGACAGTCAAATGTGTTAGAAATCCAGACTGAAAAATGAAACAAACAAATAAACAGAAACTGCTACTGTCTTACTGAGATTTATAGTCTTTGCATGAGATTAAAAATTCAAACTAAATCTTACTTTTTTTACTGTTTTTTTTTTTATTAGGCATGAAAACCACTTTGACAATCTAACTACTCTCCTCAATTTCAGAACAAATGAAATTGTAATTCATATGTTGAAATCCATTACTTTCCATATATAGTTAAAATGTGTTACTGCTTGTGAAGTTAAATTTCATAAGCTGTGGAAAAAACCCAATAAAAATACCTTGTTTAGGACACAGAATGTCCTCGGTCAGCATCTTTGGCTCCTTCTGAGGGGAGGAGAATTGAGACAGTTCAAGTGGATGTTTTTCTTTTTGGTCACTCCTAAACTGCATAACAGAGCTTGGTTTTAGGAAAAGCTCTAAGATTTCTCTTTGTCAGCAAGTTGAGGAAAGGAACAGGAAGAGTGTCCATGGCATGTAATACACTACTGAGGGAAAGCAAGCCCAAAATTTGATCCCGTGAAAACTTTACATAATAGTCAGTCAGCCCCAGTACTCCCCAAGAACCTCCACCACAGCTCTCCAAGCATTCACTGCTCCCTTGCCTCTCCAGAATACATGCAGTCACTCCTGAGAAGCCTATTTTTAATGCAGAATAGAGGGTGAAAAACAACATTATTACAGAGGGTCAAAACAAAGAATTATACCGAAAGCAAGCTTCCAGGAATGAATGCAAGTGGCTGCATCTTGGATTGAAACATGCAGACTGTTTTTCAATCAGCAGCATTCTTAGCAGCAAATTCCATTCATTACTTAGGAAGCAGATTAAAATGAAGATAAAGATCTGCCTGTTGAAAACATAATTTAAACCAGGGAATATAAGGCAATTTTTGTTTTCAAAGTATTTTAAAGTGCATTTGTGACTCCCCACTGACATTTCACGGAAACTTAACATGACATTTAATTATGGTTGATTTGTTTTTCTGTGTACAATCAACAGCATAGTTCTTAGAATGTGTTTTCCTCATAAAATACAATTCACGATTGGAATATTAATATCCAAGAAGGGAAATTTTTACCAAACATAAGGACCCAGAACATTACTCATTAACCTAATATTTGTTCTGATAGGGAAGTCATGCAAAGCAACCAAAAGTATACTGAGATGCACTTATAAAGAAGAAAAATAATTATAAAAATTTTGAAGAAATAACTTTCGAGTTGTCCTAGCTGCAACATTTAAATACCAATTTATAATGAGCTAAAGTTAGATAAGGAAAAGAACAGGCTCTCGTTAGCAATGTGGCAAAGATTTGACATCCCTCAGGAGAAAAAAAAAAAGGATTAATTTGCAATGATAGTACTTTTAAAAGAAAAAAAAAGGCATTTTTCACTTATCACTGAAAAAAGCTACATTAAAAAAAAGGGTTCCTTTTAATTGAAACTTAGTGTGGATACTTGGAGGGGCCCTGTGGCATTGACCAAATTGCTGGGGTTTTTTAATAAAACCTAAAATATTGACAAATTTGCATGAATCTAGAATCTGTAGCTTTCAAATAAATTATCTGAGATAAAAATAGCAAGAACTGGCAACAAAACTACTAAAATATGCTGAATTTTATTAGGTGCTGAATGTCACATAGAAAATGATTACATTTTTTCAATGTATATTTGTTACAGTTTCAGAGAGAAAATAAATTTGATAATGCTCCTTTTACAAGAAAAACTCTAAGACTAATATAGGATCATTACAGTTTGCATATTAACACTGGGGGAAAAGTACACATTCACAGCTGCTTTCTTGAACTTACATATGCAAATATCTAGTTCTTTGAAGTGGCATTTCTTTAGCCTGAAATCATATTATCTATTTCCCCAAAGTGAAAATACAAATGATACTAGGAAGCCAGATTCATGTGTCTCTGCTTTTCTACCTGTAAAATAAGCATTAATAGGTATCACATATATTACAAGATTCAAAAATTCATATAATATCTTTTCAAGATTTAAATTCTTAAATTTGAGTAGTTATTATTATTATAACTCAAATTATAGCATTTATTGTAACCAAAAATTATTATTTAGCTGCAATTTTTTGTTCAGATTCAAACATGGTGAACTTATTGAAATTTCTTTTATAAGTAATTTAATATATATTTATTTCCAAGATTAAGTTATTTCTTAAAGATATTGACTTCAAACAACTCTTTGGCTGATTTTACACTTTTGGTCTTTATTGGTTAAGAAGTCTCTCATATATTTTCTGTTACTCTGCTTGCTACACTGAATTATTCTCTCAAATGCAATAACAACAAAAAAACCTCAGCTAATTGTAGTCTCTGTGATACTTGCACTACAATCTGGCTAGAGGAATCCATCAGTTGTTCAAAAGGTACTCATACTCTGAAACAGAGGTCTGTTGTGTGCATAAGAAGTTATCATAAAACCAGTCAGAAACACTGAAAGTCTTCATAGTTACTTTATGAGACATGGCTGGTATAAAAAGGATTCATAAGTTCTAGTGGTCTCCAAGAGAATCACCTATTGTGATAGCCTTATATCTGAAAAATGATGATGGATTTTGATATTTTTTCCCTCTTGGTTTGGTATTCCTGTTTTCTAAAAGCAATACTACCTTTACTCTAGGTAAGTACCTGGGTATGTGTATCACCAGCTCAGATTGCTTTTTTTTCTTTATGACCCTCTTCCTGGCACAAAACTTTGATAAATTTCTCTCCTGACAATAGTGCTGATGCCTAAAGGAGCATTTGCTACCCACATACAGAATGAAAAATTCCAGTAAAATCCTGGATGCCCTCAGTACTCATGACTCATAAGCCACAGCCTTTTAAGAGTCCACAGTTGTTTGCATCAACAACAAAGTCTCTTGACATCACAGAAATGAGCAATGACGTACATCACAAACTAGGATGAAAATAGAACAGGCAGACGGACAGTGAGAGAAAGTGAAATTCAGTCAACAGCAGGTAGATAGCAAGAGTAGTGTTGTACACAGTAGCTCTTATTTAACATTCTTCCTCACAAGACATATTAGCAATGTCTGTTTTAACAGGACATAGCTAATCTCAGACTACTTGTGGGCTACTTTACAGTTTTACAGACCATAAGGAACATTCTTAATTCTCTTCCCCATGTAGTGCTGTTCAAGGCTTTCTATCTGTTTGCAGAGGTGCACACACCCACTTCAACAGAAATAGCAACAGGACTGCAATTTATATTAATAACACTCTAGGTTCTCTGAATTTCATTAATCTCTCTTTATACACTACTATTCAGAAAAACATATTAATGCTTACCAGTAGCGTAAAACCATTCTTACTCTGCCTACATAGGTTGAAAACCAGCATTAACTCTGTGAGTTTCCGATCATGACTCAGAGAAATTGGAATTTATTGTATTTGCAATATATGTTGTGATGTCTTTGTGATTATAATATGCCTTAGTGGTACCCATTCTTTGTTGGTACCCATCCTTTAATTTCTACATAAAGAAACTGCTGGCTCACACTGATGTACTCAGAAAAGGAAGTAAAATAAAACTATCTCAACAAATATAATTTTACCAATTAGAACAGCAGCAACCAATTACATCAGTTACAACATACAGGTCTTCATGTATAGAATCATCCAGGGATGACAATAAATACATATCCAATGAATCGGCTGATTCTTCAAGACTTTTGTGGTGTCCAAAATGATATTTAAGTAGAATATAGAAAGTAATTTAAAAAAAGAATAAACAAGATTGCATGTTCTGGTAGCCACTGTGTTTTGGAGGTACCTATACGCACCTGGCATCACCTTTCTTGGCATGAGGTTTTCCTCATGTTCCACCCTCCATAAAGTTTCTATGTGTTTCATGGTTGCACAATTTGAAAGCAAAGGCTCTGACAGATTTTGAAGACAGATTAGAAACTGTTAGCTGATTGTGTCTCTGCACAGAAGGATTTCTAGTGCATACTGAAAATCACACTGAACAAAGAGTTTGCCCAAAAATGGACTAAAAAACTATCAAGGAAGGTAGGCAAAATGCCTCAGAAGCAGGGAAAATAATGAAAGGTGGTGACAGCTTCACCCATTCACTTCAGTGAACCACTTGCGACAGTCCTTAGCTTTCCGAAGTAACAACTTCATTAAAGATTTTGTGACAGAAAATACATCTGGTTCAAGTTATCATTATTTAATTCCCATGTGAAATTATTTAAATCAAATAATAAATTAAAACTAAATTAAATCAATTTAAAAATAAATTAGTAATCAATATATTTGAATTCAAAAGGGAAACGAGAGGAAGAAGGTTAGCCAGCAAAACTAAAAGAACTACAGTCCACAGGAACATGCAGAGATTTCCTAAAAATCCTGAAATCAAAGCTTAAAATCACTGTGGGAATTGCATTCCATCTGAGAAGTAGGCTAGCAAGGCAGTAAGGATGTGGTCTTGGGGTCACCATTTATGGTTGTGATGAGAGCGGTGAAACAGGACTCACTGACTCCATATCAGAAGGCTTAATATGATTATTAAAATTGACTCCATTGTTCAAGCTTGGGCTATTTTCTGCCCAGGTACAGAGCAAGCTGCTTCCTCATGCTCCGTACCAAAGAATCTCTGAAAATGCTTACCATACCAGAGAGGTAACAAAACTTCACACATTGGCTAAGAAAGAGAAACAAATCTACATCTCTCGAGACAGAGACACAGGAGAGAGATTGTTTACAGAACTGTGTGCTCTGGAAATTTGAACTTTCCCATGAGAATATTTTTCTGCAGGGAAAACTCATAGTATGTTCATACAACAGTAAGGATACACCTGAAAGAAAAGTTAATACAGATTTGCAAAGATTAACAAATATTACTCCAGATTTCAACAAAAATAAAAGGGTTTTTTATGATAGGTCCTTGGAAAAGCTGTTTTCATACATATCCATCATGTACATCCCATGTATCTAGCCTCATCAGTTTTCTTATTAAATTGCAGTCATTTTATAAACACTGATATACAATATGCCACTATGAAAATTATTATATTCTCAATGGTCCTTATGTATTTCATCCACTTGAGAAATGGCATACTTACTGTGAGTTCCCATGTAAAATATGAAATTTCAGAGATTCATTGTTGGAGGAGATAGATGATTGTTACCTTGATGGTGAGTGAAGTGGCTGTCACTTCAGGATTCCATTTCCCACAAAATAATATCCAGCAAATGCAATTAAAATCAAAAGTACTTTAGATCTAAAAAAGTACTTTAGATTTAGATCAAAAGTACTTTAGATTATTTTCCTTAGTTCTTATTTTAGTAATGAGTTTGTGGTTTAGTACTGTAAGGGTTAGAATTTTCTATTGTGTCTTAAAATATTTTTACTATAAAAATATAATTTGCATGTAGTTATCCCATAAGTCATGTGTGACATTCTCATGGGGTATTATTCACTAAAAATTCCATTTTCAACCATTAATATTTGAAAGAGTGTTATAATTAAAGATACAATGAGCATGTGAACACAGTCCACTTTTTACAATATCATAAAATTAGTACTATTTAAACATAAATTCAAAATATCTACTGTTAGGCTAAATTTAAACTTTTCCTTTAGTCTTGCCTCTTTTTTTGGTTCAGCTTGTATTCATCAATTTTTTTTTCTTTTTTTCCCCAGTATTTTTTAGAGAATTTGTTTATTATTAAAGAAATAAGCTCTATATTCAAATAATTAATCTCATTATTATTTTAGAAATACAAACTTGAACATACGAGTTTCTACATTTTCCAAGATAAATGGCACATAATATGTAGTTCCTGGAGAGAAGAAATATTGGTAACTGCATTTTGTGGGGGATTTATCAGAATCTGTAGTGCAAGTGTCTCCAGGCAGCGTGGGGCACAGCTGCTAATTCCTAGGGATTGTAAGATTAGGTGAGAGGATTGTACTCTTTTTTGCTTTCTCAGTCTGAGATGAGGATCCTGTAGTTGGAATAAAAGTACATTTGAAATGCTTTCTAGATAAAGTCATCTCATAGGCTTACCAAATAAATGGCAGCATTATAAAGAATTTCTGCAAATCACTGGTCTCCCTGAATTTTCTGTATACAACTAACATTAAAGAACTTATTGGAAAGCAGCTCTTCTACCTTCATGCCTCATTGCTAGAGGCCTTTCATTACATTTTGAGCTTTTAGAGTTCTTTTGTGCATCTTGGACCTTTATTTGCATTGTAACTGCATCCAAAAAATCTTAAGCTTTTCTTCATTTACCCAGGTACTTACTCAGGTACACAAACTTAGATGCTTATGGGCTATTAAAAGTTAGTCAGAATCTAAGAACTACTTAACATATGAGCTGCTGAGGCTTCTGAGTTCTTCACAAAAACATTTTGAATTGTGAGCGCTCCACTTAAGATCAGGTCCACAATATTCTCAAGTTATTTTTGAAAAAGATTTAAGAATCCAATAAAGCATTAAAAAAAAAAAAAAAAAAAAAAAAAAAAAAAAAAAAAAAAAAAAAAAAAAAAAAAAAAAAAAAAAAAAAAGTAGATAATGACAGAAAGCCAGGAAATTCAAAGCAAAGATGAAATCATAATGAAATTAAAATTTTGGACTGGAAAATGTAAACTTAGAAGTAAGTTAACCACTGTCTCTTGATTATGCCTCTGCAAGAAAATTATCCCAGTGTCATCCCACTTTAACGTGTTGAAGTTTGTATATATGGATGACTCTGTGTATGTGTGTGTGCTGGGAACTCAAAAAATGAAATTGCTTACTCTTTAAGTCTAAGACACAATTGGGGAAACCTTTGCCCTAATGTGAATGTTAAAATCATCATTTAAGGCACTAGTCTAAGAGAAGGGTTTTCTTTAAATTTTACTTTACAGATTTTTCTAAAATTCTTAGTCATCCTTTATAAAATGCCATCAGAATGAGATTTCCAAGTATTTTATCATACCATGTGTGTTTTAAACATTTTCCTTTCCTTCACCCAAATCATGTCTCTACGACTGCCGTATTCCAGATAGTTATGAGTAATGCTCAAGACAGGATACTGAGCTAAATCATAGGAATAGCTGTCCAGATCAAAGAACAGATGTAAATGTGGGTGGAGCTTGTTTACATTTACATAAAAGTAGTCTGTGGTGTTAGCATCCATAAAATTAATGATTTACTTAGTAAAGCACACAAACATCCTAGTAGGGTCAGGACACCATAACCATAAGGGTAACAATTAGACAAACTGTTAAACAAACAAAACAGAAAACACAGACCTGCTTTAGGTACCTCAGCTTCTAAAATAGAGCATTTCCTCACACAGTCTGGAAAAAAATGAATATATTTTTAATGCAAAATTATTAAAATGATAAATCATGAAGATCACAGATCAAGAAGTTATAAAATTATCACGTTGATATCTTTTCCCCTCTCTCTCTAGGCTGAAATTTATTTTTAAATCCAAAACAAACTTAAAAACTTTAAGGAAAAAATTATGCATGTGGGTCTACATACCTACCAACATTCATGAAGAGATCTAGAAAGCAATTACCATTAAGAAAGAAATCTAAACCCCTTCACAGAAAGTATCTATCTCTAACCATTTATTGGTGGTGTTTTGGTAAAACTGTAGTCAAAATAAGCAGATAACAAATTGCCCACCTCAGATTTGAACAATCAAGAGGATAATTTGTTCTAGCATGAGCTTTTCTGTCTTCTCCAGTAACACAGCTACCTACAGTGCCTCACAGAATTACAGAGATCACTGAAAATGAACATCCCAAAAAATGAATACCCAAGAAAAAAATATTCCCCTCCTGAGGAAGAATAAAGACAAAGCAGCAATGGATTTTGAGCATACTGGAAAGCATGCTTGCTTAACAGTTCTTTAAAAACAAACAGAAAAGCTTAAATCTTCATTCAACAAATATAGTCATCAAGGCAGCATTAAAACCATGACCATAAAACAACCTGACATTAGTTTCTGAATAAAAGCTTGATAAGTAACAAGCCTAATTTAGGCTGTAGCCTGACTGATAAAATACACCTGAAATAGATTAATCGTTGTAAGCTACACTGCTCAGCTGATTGTGTTTTTAAACAGTCTGAAGTGCTAACCCACCCTCCACTCCAGCAGCCCAGTTAGGAATATCTCTTTTCTTTTTTTACTGTTTTATTTTGTTGTTTTTTTTTTTCATTACACAATAATCTGTTGGACATAAGAGTTTCCTTGACTTTTTAAAAAGGAAAGTAATAATTTAAGGTAGGTTTTTCCCCCTTGTTTATCTTCAAGATGTTCATATAAATGAGGATATCTAAATGCTATGCGCAAAATTACATTAACTGTTATAGAAATATTTCTATTATGTATGACTTTTTTATGCCTTGGGTAAATCAATTTCTCTTCCTGTTATATTTTCTAATATATTCTTTCAATTAGGTTATTTTCTCTCTTGTATATATTTTCATATAGAACTTCTATATGATTTAAAGCAGAATGCACTTCCTGAAAACATTGACTTCTATCATACATTTAATTTTTCACCACTGATGCTCAAAACACAATCCGTGAAGTACCTGTCAGAATAAACTGATATTACACCAAGGAACTTAGATGCCTCTGTTGCAATTTCATCTAGTAGCCACCAGCTGAACACACCACTGAGCAAGCAGATTAAACTAATTTCTTCATTTCCAGATTTCTCACTGCCAGTATTTACAAAACTGTGACAAGACATAGAAAAATTTCAGGATCTATAGATTAAGCACGCTAAGAAAAATGCAAGGCATTGTTGTCATGTAATGGACTGTCTTCTAACTGCTGTCAATTCCAGATAAAATCATGGGAGCTGAACTTCTCTGCAAAGTCATTTTCCTGGACCATTAATTCTGAATTGCCATTTACAGAATAATTGCACTTTTGTTTCCCTGGGGATCTTGCTGCTATACTTTAACCTATGCTATCCTTCTTAACCCTCACATCAAAATATATACAGCTGAAATGGAAGTCATGAGCTATAGGTCATTAATGCAGAGCTGGGCCTAAGGGTATCTTTAATAGTTTTGTTGAGGACATCCTTACAGTGACTGCATTTTTAAAGGAGTGGAAAGATTTTGTCCAGAAGGACACAGCTGGATCTATTCTGGGAAAGGTTAGCTGGGACAGCTGAATGTCCCTGAGGAGATAATAAATTGCACTGGCCAATTTGATAGAGCTGATTCTGAACTGGAGGAAATCCAAACAGCAAAAGCCTTTTGAATGGTAAATACTTCCCCCATTAATTTCTGAAAATACAGGTAGGCTTGAGGGAGTTTCATTTCTACTACACTTGAAAATGACTCTCATGACTTTCATGAGGCTCAAGTTGAGAAGAATTTATCTTTCTTTCCTTTAGGAAACTCCAAGGGAGGAGCAAGGCTAACAAAGTTAATGACTTGATGTCAGAAGTCAGCAGTGGAAGATCTGAGGCAGGAAGGAAGCACAGCGGTCTCCCGCTACTATGGAGGATAACTAGGAAGGCACTGAGTTAGCAAGAGCATCATTCCAACCACACTTTTGTCAGGCTCTGAATAGAAGGTCACCATCTCCCTCATTTTTCCCTTCCAATCAATATTTAGTCTGCTCAGCAGCTGCTGGAGCTGGCTGCCTCTGAACTTCATTGCTGTAAGTTACTGAGAAACCGGCTTATTATGACAGCGCAGATCTCCCGGCAGATCTGACCTGCGGCATCTTCCCTGTCTCTTTCAATCTACTCCAAAATACAGAGATGACTCCAGTGCACAGCATTTACTGTACAAACCACTGTGGAGAAATGCTTGATCAATAAAAAAAGTAACAAGCTATGAGGGGATTTGGGGCCAAATACGTTACATAATACAAAGATTAGATCTAATAACGTTAAGGTAACTAATTAAAAAATACTCCTAAGAGAACTTGTTGGTTAAAAACATAAAGATTTCCTTTGTCATCTTTTACCAAACAAAGTTCCAGAGCAAATGTATTTTTTGAATGTTGTTTCACTTTTCAGAAGACCTTGGGCAAGACACAAGGTAACCGTAATGCCACAAGCCAGACAGAAGTTTTTTTGAGATATGTTAGATAAACTGTCAGCAACAGAGTGATTTTAGTAAAAATTGTTGTACAGACTCAGGAATTTACAGGTGCAAATGACTGAAAACAGTATACACAACTTTTGGCGCCTTGGTTAGTAGCTGGATGGTAAGAAGGCTCTAAACCCACCACTGCAGTAATTTCAGGAGGCACTAAATACTGAGTGAGCAAGGTGAAAAAATCACTTTTCATGCTGTTTTTTAGGTAGTCCACAAGTTATTCTGACCACACTACTAGTTTTACAGTGAATCTATTAATAATTTTGCACATTAAAGTATGTCCATTCATTTAACCTTACTTGATTTTTACAGGAAAATGAGAATTTTCAATCGCAAGTTTCAGATTGTCTGTTTACAAACCAGATTATTGTTATAATATAAATAGAAAACCTCCAGCCACTGCAAATGGAGCTTTAGTGTGGATGCATGCATTCAGATCAGTTATTCCCTGATAATGAAATTGTTTCAGACATTAGACACTGTTGAAAAACAATCTGATATCTTTACAGTATCCCTGTCTCTTTTACTTGTGTAAAACCATGGGATCTAGCTAATGAACAAAACATAACTAGTTTTAAAGAAAAGACAATGAAAAACTTATTTTCCTATGATAATCTACTTTGAGATTTTGGCCTTCCAGAGATCAGCTACAAATCTGCTTGCAAATTTTCAATGGATAAATATGCTTTTAGATGGTATATCTAAACACTGATGCAGGATAGAACAACTTATTCAGGAAGAAAAAAGAATTGAGGCTAAATCTTTGACCAGACCATACTATTGATAAAAGAGGTAGCAAAAATATAGCAGTGTACCTGAAATCCTAAAAACACCAAAAAAAAACCCCACCACAAACAAAAAAAATCCCTCAATGATTTCATTTGTATTTAATTTGTTTAAGGTACAAATTTCAAAATATTCCTAAAGAACATTTCTAGAGTATCTCCTTTACTTAGGAAGTAGCGGTACTCCTACTGGAACTAAACCTTTCAAGTTTTGCTTTCTATTTGTGGAGGAGTTTTGATTCACCAAGAGCTGTGTTGTGACTACCTTTGCATAGATACCTCAGGGGGAGGGAAGTGATATATTAGTTAAGGCACAATTTTTGAGCTAGGCTCTATTCCAAGTTCTGTCCCAACTTCCTCTGTGACCTTGAACAAAGCACCTAATTCCTTTGTATTTCAGTTCCATTTCTAGAAAATGAGGACAAGGAAACTGTGCTATCTCAAGAGTCTTGTGAAAAGAAATTAATTAGCAGTTGTGAAGCATTCATATACTGTGGCCATGGCAATCTTCAGTCTCACAAAAATGGGGCAATGTAGTAATGGGTTTTCTGTGATCTGCACACCTAGAGAAGAGTCAGCACTACAAGCTATATTCTTGAGCACTTGATACTGATGAATTCAATCACAGTCTGTTTCCACCCCCTGTTTGCCTCTGAAGGAGCACAGCTATATAAAATAATGGATTAGAAACCACCATTTTTACTACACAAGCATATATTTTTTATTTGTCTACCAATCCTAAAAAAAAGATGAAAAAAAATCACATAGAATTCTTGTTCCTCCACTAAAACAAGCTTCTTCAAAATTGTTTCCTAAAAAATATATTTTCTGGAACATTAAAACCAGGCAAATGCACCAGCAAACCAAAAGGAAAAAAAAAAAAAAAAAA
>VYXD01006937.1:1190627-1221970 GCA_013397195.1 Hylia prasina
AAAAAAAAGAAAAAAAGAAAAAAAAAGAGAGAGAGAGAAGAAGAAAATGGAGCCTCAGATTCAGAAAATACCTATCAGAGGAGATTCCCTTTTACAAACTATTTTAGTAGCTAGCATACTCTGCAAGGCATGCACAGTGATCTCTCCTACAGGAGACACAGTTTTAAATCTCGTGGCTATCTCACACCTCCCACAGCTCACTTTTCTCACCTCTTCCCATTATTTCCATTTGATGCCTTCCTACAAATTCATCACAGATTCATAAATAGTTTGGGGATGACTTAAACTGGGGGTGGGATTGGCATATTTAGTATTCATGCAAAAGTTTTAGTGATTTTAATGAAAAAAACATTTTTAAAATGTATCAATAACTCTTGAGTGATACAGCATATAGCACTATTATTAATATATTTATATATTATTTATATGTCTTACCTGCACATTAAGAAGAAATTTTTAACCCTTAGACTAAATTGGCAATGATAGTACTGTCCTCTGGAAATGTATGCTAGAGCCCTGTAAAAATAACTCTTCATTCAAATTAAGTTTTAAGGATCTACTTTTAGGAATATTTTGAATAATTTGAAAAAATACTGTAATACAATTTCAAAGCAGTTTGCTGATTATTTTTCCTCTGCAAACACCGGCTGTCAAATGCTATTGCCAAAAGCCTTAGTTTCACAGAGATAATTTTATGGTTCAAGATCTCCCTGATGTTTAAAAAAAAGAATTCTTAAAGACTGTTTAATGCATATGTCTGTAAAGGCTCATAAAAACATGTGAATGTTTCACTACTATTATATGTACATATCTACAAACATTCAACATAGTGTCCTAATTCAGAAGGTAATTTACATGCTTCCATAACTTCTGGGATTCCCATAGAACAAGAGCTTTTTCCCATGATGTGTGTGTTCAGCAGCTGGCACAACACCTGACTAATCCCACAGAGAAAGCTGCAGCAAAGATGATTGATAAGACAGAATGTAATGATGGAGCTACAGAAGTTATAGCCATTGCAGACTGAAGAATGCTCAAGTGTGGCTGAAGTTATTCTTCCCTGACACTTAATTAACACTCACCTGTCGTATTTTCCTTGAAAAAGGAAGATTATTACTCTAAATTTTACTGCAGTAACTTCAGATACTGACAGCCTGATAGTAGATAACCTCGCTGTGAAGGCAAGTGTTTATAAATGAGTTTTTGAAGGCAGCACAGACAGGCTGACATTCTAGATTAAACATACTTTAACATATATGCACAACCATATTTGTAAAGTAAAACATGCAAACTGCATTTTACGTAGAAATTGCCTTAAATTTTCCTTGGGGATGCTGGATTAGCCAGAGATCTTAATACTGGTGTTACTCTTGTTTAGCACATATTGGCAGGGCTTTCAGCAGCTGCTAGAACAGACAAGGTTACAATCGTGCCAGTTCATGAAATGCCATTATAAAATCAAGCTTCTTTTCATTTTTCTTTTCATTTTATTTTTTTAAGACATGTATAATTATAGATACAAAAAATGTCTTGAAATGGCAATTTCAAGCATATAACTTCCCTTTTATTTAACTGGATGGCACTTCATTTCTGAATTTGTTATGAGCATATACAGGACAACTAGACTTTTTAGGGATGCAATTTCTCTTATTAGAGAAAAAATAATTTAATTATGGAAACCTATTTTTTTATTTTCAATATTATTTTTATTTTCAATTATAACTAAGTTTGCATGGAAAAATATTTTTAATACAGGCAAGCAAAAAAAAAATAAACAGCATAAAAAGGTATCTTGTAATCAAGCAAATAAGGATTTTTAATTTTATCTTTGATAGCTGAACTTTTAAATTGTAACCTGACAGGGAGAGAGGGAAACCTTGCTTTATTGCTTGAGGACGTGACAATCCTCAAGTTAATTTTCGGTACTGACTATGGATTCTTGGGGAAAAAATGGTTTAGGCTTTTCTCGCAACTTCTCCCTTATTCTGTAGTATCACAAAAAGAAAGCCAATTTGGGACATGGCAAGGACATACCTGTAAACATTTTTCATCAGAAGAGATTAGAATGTTTTTGTTTCAGTGGGATCCTAAAAATGTTGAATTCCCAGACCCTTGCTTGCTGAAGGATGCACTCTGAGATTTGAAAAGTCAGATCCTCTCTAAATATATCAGAACTATCAAATTATCATGCTGCACTGATATGTGAGATTTAGAGATCCATTAACACTGTAAGAAACACTCAGGAATTGTTGTCCTTCCCAAATCATAAAGACAGATGAACATTGTGAGGTCTAGTTCTGTTCTGCAGATTACTCCCCATATAAACACTGCAAAGGTTTTCAGAACCAGAACTTTTCCCCAGCCAAAGAAACTAACTAGAGTTAATAAGAATTCTAAGACATCCACTTACAATAACATATAATTGTTTTCACATATCACAAGCCACAGGTCAGCAGGCACCACAGACAACAGGTTACTTGGCTCTGTTGCTTCTGCAGCCTTCCATCCCCCTTTGAGTCAAAGGAGAAAGCCCTGGCATTTCTGTGGGTGTGCTGGTTTTGCACATGTGAATATCTTGCCTTGTCCTTTTCTGGTTGTAAGGTCTGCATTTCACCCTACCCTACCTGCCAAGGCCAATAAAAAAGTCTGGTTTTCATACTCACTTTGTTGTACAAGGTGATATGAATGGAAAGGTTGAATTCTTCCCTAAACCACAGTGTCAGAAATTTAGAAGGGAAAGTCTTGGGATTATGCTTACATTTGACTTATATCTAGTTGTGATTTCAGTGAAAACTACTAGCAGGCACTATTTAGATGAAGAGGTGTTGGAGGACTGTGAGAGATCTCTAGGAAATCCGTGGAGAGCAAAAAAGGTTTTGTATCTTCTGCAACAGGAAAGTAGGCAGTGACAGATGGTGCAGAATGCAAAGTTCACAGCTAAAGCTCCTGTGTTAAATTATAGATACTTATGTGGCATATACATGCCTCTAGCCTTAAATCTGAAACCAAAAAGGGTGGAGTACCCATCTCCTTGGCTGCTATGTATGATTGTGCTGTTGAAGACAGACAAGATGCCTCAAATGACATAGCAAAACACCAGCCTGACTCTCCAACAAAATTTATTTTTGATTTTGAGGTAAAAAAAGTCTGTAAACATTGTTTGAAACATCCATATACTTCCAATTATTCTTTGTTTCTATGTTTTTTAAAATAAGCCCAGAAAAATACTGTCATGTAACTTAAGCTCCGACAACTTCTGTAATTTCAATAAATATACATATATGAAAAACTTTATTGTAATTCTATGGTTTTAGATATTTATTTATATGTCAACTTCTGTAATTTCATCTTCTTACAAAAAATTATTGTGTGGTTATAATATTATATATATATAATATATATTCAAAATTATGATATAATGATACCCTATATCTAAACCAAATTTAATTACACTGCCCAAATTGTGAGCAATACATTTAGTTAAGATAAGTAGCTTTAAATAAGCTGTGAGGCAGAGTTGAAGGCCTACTTATTTAGAAATATTTGGAAACTCTGCATAAACAGACAAATCTGGAGTAATATTTCACACCAACCTCACGTGAGTTCAATACAATTCAAATCATGTTCTCAGTGTTCCTGAGGTTCATCTTGAAAGAATTGTCTGTAAACAAGAGTGAAGCTGAACACTTTCCCCTAAAACCATGACTTCAGTTTCACAGCTACCTTTTTATAAGCTTTGTTCCCTGTTTTATTCTCTGTTTCATTATTAAGACATTCCTTTTTACACGGTAGGTACTTAAGGTCATGTAGCAATTGTTCCTAATTTTTAGCAAGCTGCCCCAAAAACATTGTATGCTAGCACAGCTATACTACCAGGGGCAGAGTCATTCACAAGAGTGCTCATGACTGGAACATTGATGGGATATCACCTATAGGCTGTAACTACTCCTTCTGCAATGTCACTGTGGGGCATTGCAAAGGATCCACCACCAGTGGGCCATTCTCAAACAAACAAATTTGTTAGGAAATAAACACCAACTGTGCTGAGAAGTAAAACTGCCACACACCAGGCAAATATGCATATTTGTCTTCTTTGTCCTTCTGAGAATGACAGTCTCTAAATACATTGGGGGGCTTCTCATTATTTGCAACTATACATCTAAATCTACTGTGCTATAACGTATTCTTTTATCTGTCTTTCTACCATCTGGATTTGCATTGTTTCTCTGGAAGTATTCCTCATACCTTGATCCCACAGGTTTTTCCACTGAAGTCTTATGTTAGAAGAAACTACTCACACTCACTAACAGATGCTTTGTAGGACTCAAACTTTGCTTTGCTTTCCATACGAGTCACTCACCTAAATGTCATTCAACTATTTCTTAAATGACACACATGGTTTTTTTGCCACACTTGTTGTCTTTCATAATCTAAGAAAATTTTTTCAATGGCTTCATCTTCAAGCTAAAAGAGTTCAAAGAGTCACTCCACTGGTTACGTAGGTAGTGGAAGGAGACTGGAATTTCTGCCAGGTGCACTTGATATTTTTTGCCTCTACTGAATGCCATTTTCACCTTGCTTCTGAAATTTGATTTAGCTACTCCTATTCCAAATGCTTTGTGCTACTCTACTGTCAGTCTCCCAGCTGCTGATATCAATTTCACAGGTGTCTGTGCATCTATTCTACTAAACAACACACTTATTCTTTCATACAACAAGCTACACTCGCTTTTCAGTGATTTCCTTGATACATAACCCCCAGCAAGAATCACAATTTTAGGGAACAAGTTCAAGAAATCAGTAAAGTCCCTTGGGCACTAAAACTTTCATGCCCTTAGCTAGGTCTACCCACAGTGCTGGGTGTATTTGACAACGTTTCCTGCTTTTTTTTTTTGCTGCTGACAACACATCAAATAACACTTGATATGCACATCACTGGTTCTGAAGTCACAGAATGTACATCAGGCAGAACATAACAGATGACATGGCATACAGAGCAGTCAATAAGAAATCTGGCCAAGATTTTGTCAGGAACTGTCAACAAAAACAGTACACTGTAGTTTCTACAGTCTGATTTTATCTTTTCTTCTTTCAGATGGCGACAGTGATTGTTTTTTGACATCCTCCAGTATCTCTTGTCTTTCTATATGGAGAAAATAATCACCAAAACCACCAGACCTTTCCTGGATACAATAGGCAACAGTTATCATTTTGCCATCACCTTTATAACATTATTTACAACTTCTGATTAAGTGCTGGTAAGATCACATTTAGATATGTGTTATAACTGTTCCTTAATTAATATATTTTCTTAAAATTTCCTTTTCCAGTTCTCCCTTTGTATATACACCATTTGTCCTATAGGTTCCTGCTTCTTTTCTTCTAACAAGTAATTTCCTGCCTCTCATTTCCTTCAAAAATATTCACTTTCTGCTCTGGGACTGGATGAGAGTTTTCTCACTTCTGCAGAACAAAATGCAAATGGTGTGCTGAGAAATTTTGGGAAAGCCCTTCGACCAAGAATTACATTTCCATTCTTCAAAAGCAAGTTTAAAACTAAATGCTTCAACTACTGGCGTTTAAAATTATTTAAGCATCCTAAAGGGTTTTTTTATGGTGTTGTCTGTAAATGGTATAATACAGTTATGTTCAGGTTTTCCACCTTAAACCAAAAGGAGAATGACAGAATTGTACTCTTTCACTACTTGCTTGCATCACAGACAATAACAATCCACTGTAAACAACAGTATTTTACTGTTATCAATGTCAATATCAATATCAATAACAAAATTACTGAAATATGTGTTTTATGTGTTACTCAGTTTTAAAGAGCTGTGTTAAGGTAGAAAACCCCAATATTCTCAACACAGTCTTTTAACTGAATTCACAGTATTTAATTGATTTTGGTCAAGTGTTCCACAGGGGCAGTCGTGCTGGACAGTCTAGTATTTTCCAGTTAAAATCAATAAGAAAATGTTCACCACATTCAATGGGGAAAAGCCAAGTCTGAACAGAGTATCATCAATCCACTACAAACAATCCAGAAAACATGTACAACCATTTAAACTGCAAATACATTTTTACAAAGTGATTTCACCCAGAGTTAGGTAATAGGTTTTACATCTATTTGACATAATTTTTAAGTCTAAAAAAAATGACTTTAAAATATTTTTGCCTCATTTTTACCATATGATACAGTCAAATTAATAAGCAATGCCAATGCAATTTAGATGCTCAGCCAGATGTCTCAGGCAGCTCACACCATGTTATTAAAGACTCTTTCTGGCACATGATTAATTATATTGCAACAGACATGTTCCCAAACTGTTTTTATTTTCTTCTTTTTTTAAGCGTGTGTTCTGCTTACTTCAAGGAAACACCAAATAAGGTGTTAATGATCATCTTTTCCCCAGATAATTAAAGAACTTTCCTGAGAAATATCATGCTGTTGTTCAGGCTTTTATACAATGATTACCAGCAGATATCAAGTGTTTACACTGAATATGACACAAATTAACCTAGCGGGAAATTCATTACTGCTGTGTACTTAAATGGTTATGAATTAACATATGTACCCATCTAAATTTGAAGGTGGGAATTGTTTAGAGTGCTGAAACTGGAATGGTGTTGCTAGTTCTCATAAAAGACACAAATCCCATTCTGGGCAACCATAAACAGCCTGTTAAAATCTAAACAGCTGTCATAAAATTCAGGTAAATCAAGCAGCTTTTTCAATACCATGTTTCTCCCACAGCTTCCTTTTTCCTCTCTATCTTTCCTTTCACAGCACCTATGGGCCTACTACTTCTGCTTTAAAAAATGCACTCATTTTCTGTATTCTTTTTCTTTGATACACTTCCTTACAGTAGTTCTGCAGCCAGATTTATCACCTTCTACTTTGAGACTCTGATGTAGAGGCCTACAAGTCTTAGAATTATTCATACATATAAAATAATTTATCACACGCAAAATAAATTTTGAAACATTTCAATCCTGTATTATAAATACTTTTGCTATCTATTTGTATTTTTAAAAGTTTGATAGACAATGTACACAACTACAAAATATGAGGTTGATACGCCATAAAAACTGACAATATTTTTCCAGATGGCAAGCTGATGGTATTTCAAGAATTTACTTCCTCCAGGGTTGTAATGACTGTAGTGTTCCAGGTAAAACAGTAAGTTTAAATACTACTCTGAATTTTCTATAGAGTGATAATACTAAAAAGAAAAGCAATAATATACAGAAGCACCTAACTCTGTGGTTTCCAAATCTATGAAGAGGGCCATTAAGGAATGCACAAGAAAAAATAATGCAAAGTATTATATTTCTTGATGATAAATCTAAAACTCTGGGATGGAGTTATAATGTCTTATTAGTTATCATCTTAACCTAGGCTTTAACATAGTAAGTGAGGATGCTAGAGCTCACTGAAGTTGAAAAAGTATTAAGAATTCAGTGTTAACCAGCACTGGCCCCAGTGCTAATCCCTGAGGAACACCACTCTTCTTGGTCTCCACTTAGACATTTACTGCAACTCTTTGAGTGCCACCATCCAGCCAATTCCTTATATGCCAACTAGTCCAGCCATCAAATCCATGTCTCCCAAATTTAGAAACTAGGCTGTTGTTAACAACAGGCAAAAATGTTTTGAACAAGTCAAGGGGGATGAAATAAGTTTCTTTTCCTTCATCTACCAACACTACTACCCTGTCATAGAAGGATACCAAATTTTTCAGACATGGTTTGCCTTTAGCAAAGCCATGAGTGTTCGCTTCATCTCATTTTCCATGTGCCTTAACAAAGTTTTTTCCTAGAAAAGATTGGGACAAGCAGCTTGTATAGATTACATCTGCCACAGCCTGATTCAGAAAATGGTGTCCTTACTGTTAATGGGAGAGATGATGACATATGAGCTCATTCAAAATCAATCCAGCTTGCTGGAGGCACTTGAGAGATAATTCTGAGAAATAGATTAGTGCATTGGAAAGAGTGGAAAGAAATGCAGGGGGTAACAGGGATACCAAAAGCTTCATCAGGCTCCTGCAGTTTTCAGCTGGACAACCCTCTCTTACCTAGCAGGTACCTGCTTTAAGAGTGCATGCAGCATTTGGTGCATGTGGATGCCTGCCCACACCATGTCCTGGAGTTGAAAATAAACTGTTAGCTGCCTGATACAAGAGTGAGACTGCTACAGGTACTAGATCATGGAAAAAGAAAAGATTTTCCTTAGGAGTCTAACAGTCATGAGATCAAATAGTACGTTATCAAAAATCTTAAACTAGCTATGTCTAAACTGTCTTATCCAGTGACATCAATATAATTTTAAATCAATAAAAATCTGGATTTCAGATTTTTTTAGAACCTGAGAATGTCAACTCCCGTCTCCTTTAAAAATGTATTAATGAATTTTCTAGTTTGGCATGTAATTAGGAGACATTCCCAAATGTTGAAGGCATCAAGTGATTCAGTGGAAACTATGAGATAACTAGAGTGGCTTGTAGTCAAGGCACTAATTTAGATGCTTTCCTAATGATTTAAAGCTTACTTATTATACATTGCCAAGTCTACTAAAGAACACCTCAACATGAGTGCTTTTCTCCTGTTCCAGCATGCTGCCCAAAAACAAAGTTTTCACTGTCAGTTATGTGTATTAGTTTCCTGGCACGCCTGGTCTTGGTCAATAATCTCTATGTTTGTGTGGTGTACCTGTTCATCAAAAATCAATAACAGCATATCCAAAAAGAAAGATCCTAACCAATGAAATTAATGTGAAACATTCTGTTGAGCATTTTATCTGCTGACTGGGTTGCATAGAATCACGGAATATGCTGAGATGGAGGACACCCATCAGAATCATTGAGCCCAACTCCTGGCCCTCCTCTGGACACCCTGAGAGTCACACCATGTACCTGAGAGCACTGTCCAAACACTTCTTGAACTCTGTCAGGCTGGTGCTGTGACCGTTTCCTGGGGAACCTGTTCCAGTGCCCAAACACCCTCTGGATGAGAAACATTTTTTTCCTAGTTTGATTTTGTTGTCTTAACTTCATGGAGGCATCAGGTAATTGGGCTTCCATCCGTTTCTAACTCACTTCTCAGTTAATCCTGCCTGGCATTCATAACGTTTACATATGGATGAGAAGAACAGAGCAATCGCAAAAATCTGGAAACATGGGAAAGCTGTCATTTTTACCACAATAGCATTTGCTGCATGGATAGAAACCTAAACCCCAAACTTCATATCACAGTTATGCAAGTATTTGCTCACACTTTAACACTGAATAATATTGAAGCAGGCATACTAGACCTCTACTGGTAATACTGCCAGCATGATATAAAAATAGTCTTTAGTCCATTTTAAGATCAACTCAATATGGCAACCATTAACTTATAAGAAACTCACTAGCTAAAAAAACCCCAAAATTAAAGAGATTTCTATTCTCAAATCTTTCACCTTTTATTCTCTTTGTGTTAATTGGAATTTGCAGGTTTTTCACCACACCACAAAATGTAGACACTCCAATAGCACTGAAAAAAAAGCACACTTTTCAAAAAATAACCACAACAAATGTATTTTCAAGCTTTTAGTGTTCTGTATGTTTGTTGTGTTTTTTCACTTGTAGTAGATCAGGTTCTTTGTGGTACTGTAGTTAATGCAGACCATATATACAAATGCTGCAACCCGCTCAAATCACCAAGTCAGTATAAGAAGATAGTGGAATTTAAGGTGTCAAAGATATAATTTTAACAGGATAATCCTGTTAAAATTAAGTTTTCTGCACAGGTATTTTTTAAAGTAGTAGTAGTAGCACAAAAGTAAGTGTGAGCAAGAACTCTGCATTATTTTGCTTACCTGTTAACAATAAAGGATAACTTTTGTCCTTGCCTCTCAGAAGCAGTGGTGAGTGTCTTGACTGCACTGCATACAAGTCAGTAATATTGAACTTATTTTGAAATACTGCTTCAGTTTATTTAGTTCTACTAACCTAGTAAATACCACAAACCATTTACAAAATTTACATGGTGCAAACCTCCAGGTCTCCAAGCCCTGTGCAGTGGGATGGAGAAGGGAGTGAGTAGGTAAAAGTGAGAAATATTCTGGGATGAGATAAAGGCAGTTGAATACATAAAGGAAAGCTTTACAATGTGTTATCAACACCATCTCACTCACAAATTCAAAAAATAGCACCCTACAAGCTATTATGAAGAAAACTTCATCCCAGTAAAAACATATACAGAAGTATTTGTAAAAGACTGAAATGTTCACAAAGTGCTTAAAATTAAACCTATGTAAATAATAGTGCCAAAGCACTGTGAATAACAAATTATTTTCCTTCCAGCCAAATTATTAGCTTCCAGACAATCAGCTGGCTTAGATATACACTATTTGCATATCAGTGTGTATCCTATTCAAATTCATACTTGTATGTAAATAATTTCTGTATTTTTTTAATATATTGGCCCAGTGCACATTACCACATAGCAGTACCTGAATCCACATGGCTGTTTCATAACCAGATCTTTTGACAAAACCATTTTTACTGTCTCTAAGTATATACATAAGTCTTCAATACCATGTGGATGCACCTTTGCACTTCCTTTAGGTTTTGAAATAACCCTCAAAATTAAAACAAAGCAACTCAAAAAACAAATAAACAAAAAAACCCCCTGAAAATATCAGGACCTGCATGCTAGCCTGGAAAGACTTCTACTGGACCCTTTTATTCAGAGAGAAACCCTGGCAAAGGAAAATCAAAAGGCAAATCAAATTAAATCAAATTGAAGGCTAAAACAGTATGCCACAAGGATTTTCTAAAAGATCTCGTGAAAATCTTTGCCAAAAATAAGGGCATGTTTAGAGGGAAGAATTAACTTTGGGAGGCTAGTGGGAAAAATAATCTTCTTTTCTTCCCTTACTCCCCAGTTCAGGGTAATCGACTTTCACTCATAGTGGTATATACTCATTTTCTTTCCTATCACCCAAGAGCCTAGTCTGAATACCACAGTTTTCCCAGAGCTACACCATTAAGAGGCATAAATTTGTGTGTGAGTACCTCTGTCTCTGTTCATATCTGAACAAGGAAGCAAAGTAATATCAAAATCCCATTCTTCAGAACAACTTAAAAATTTCATTATATATCCCAGTTTTTAGTTCTACCAGAATTTTTCCATACTTTAAAAGGGATTCTACTTCCCTTACATCAGGAAGTAAAAAAACACACAAACAAAAGCTCCTAAAAATGTTGTTATAAGCAATGGCATGCCTTTGTGCAATGTTTTCTATCTTTAACCTAAAGATTTTTTTTTTCACATTCTTCAGCAGAATACTTCCTGTACATTCATTTTAATATTGTATCATACCTGCCTAGCTACTGAATATTTTCGTATTAGCTTCAGATTGAGTTCTCTTCTTGATTTCTTAACAGTTCTGACATGTCTCCTGCAGGCAGCTCTCACAGACTGCATCCAAAAAAAGATGAGTGATCCTGGGGGGTGCACTCCAACCAGGGACATCAGCAAAGAATAAACAAATGTAGACCCTGATTAGTAACAAATCATACTCAACACAACATAAAAAGGCAAGAATTTTGCACAATAATTTTCTTTTCCACTGCGGAGAATTACAGTTTTCCAAAAATCACCCTCCTTTCTAAATGACTTCCAACAATCTTGGCTAATAGTTACTCTTTAAAGTGATCAATGTAGAAAATTCAGTGGTTGGGAAAATGCCTTTCTCACAAAATTCCTTTGCTTTGAGAATGACGCTCAGACCCTAAACATAACTGTGGATCTATAACCTACCAGACAAGAGTGAGCTTTATCTGTGGGGTCACACGCTGCTACCCCAGCACAGCAGGAAGGGTGCCCTGCCCAGCAGCCTCTCCAAGCACTCCAGAGTCAGTGAAGCCATCTGCTGCAGCTGCCTCCCTTCACCTTCTCTCCCTCCTACATGGATCCGGGCTGAGCTCACACATGTGGCTCTCCTGCGAGCCTGCAGTCTGAAGGAAGATGGAGCAGGGGGCACATATGTGCCCTGGCTGTGCTCTCGTATTTGTTGCATAGGCGATGATAATTAATTGGATTAATGACCAAATTTTGAAGTTTGGAGTTCTTTAACAAATGTGTTTTTTCTTTCATTAGGACTATCATTCAGTTCAGTATTTCAGAACATAATGTTTCATATTTTTGTTAATATTTCTTTTTTTCATTTGTATTAACATTCTACAATCTCATCATTTTTGGCATTTATTCTTTTATTTCCTCCCTGTGGTCTTCTTCATTTCTCTCGTCAATTATCATTTTATACACATTATGATTCACTTCAGCATCTGCCCATTCCAAAACATTAATCATTCACATTTTCAATAAACAAGCATTTTTAAAGAGCTATAATGCTGGGTTGTTTGTTTTTGTTTTTGTTTTTGTTTTTGTTTTTGTTTTTGTTTTTAAGAATAGTGCATAAGATATCCACCAGAAACTCCAGTATTACCCTCCTACAGCAGTATATAGGACTGATACAGACCTGAACTGTGGGGGATTTCAAGGGACTTGTGTAGGTAATGCAGAACCTTCAATGCAGAAAACTCTGCAAGACCAGCTATCCCATAGGAAAATTATCACACAGTTGTCACATATCACATAATCTCTGAGTCTGTTCATTGTACAGGAAAACAAGGAAGGTCTTGCCCTATCTCTTTTTGCCTGATTTCAATGAGCTGTGAGGATGGAATCTGTAGCTGGTTTACATTTTTAGTTTACAAAATCACAACAGAATGATATCTAGTGTTTAATTAAACACTGATTTGTCTCAGACCTAGAAGGTCATTTAATTTCTTAATTGTGTAAAGTTAACCTTCACTTCATTGTGATCTGAGACCACATTCCCTCAGTAATAAAGTCAAATCCATCCTGAGCCATGAAAACATGCTGCTCTTTTTTTGTATGTTTGCTTGCTTCTTTGAGTGAGACAAGAAAGTTGCTTCTGGTTTTGCTTTTTTGGCTGGAGTACCTCTTCCATGCAGACAGAGAGAGAGCTGGGACCCTTCAGCCTGGAGAAGAGAAGGCTTCAGGGAGGTCTTATAGCAGCCCTCTAGTACATAAAAGAGGCCTACAAGAGAGATGGAGCAGGACTTTTACATACCTTCAAAGTGAAAGAAGATAGGTTTTGAGTAGATACTAGGAAGAATTTTTTACTTTGAGGCATTGGAACAGTTTCCCCAGAAAAGCTGTGGATACCCCATCCCTGGAATTGTTAAAGGCTAGGTTTGATAGGGTTCTGAGCAACCTGGTCTAATGGAAGGTGTCCCTGCCCATGGCAGAGGGTATGGAACTAGCAGGACTTTAAAGTACCTTCAACTCAAACCATTCTGTGATTCTATGACTACCAGTGAACTATCATTTTGCATTTGTTCATGTTGCTACTTCTGCTTATATAAGCCTGACTGCCAAACGCATATCTATGGTAACTGATTTAATACAGAATCAGTTTGCAAGTGTTAACTTGGTGTTATTAGTCAATGGCTGATCTCCTACTGATTCCAGTGATGCCAGTAACACTATTGCTTTTAAAAATTGCACACTGAACCCTAACTACCACCAGTGTTGTTATCAGATACTGCACATATTTACAAGTTGAATGTTAACAAGTTTTCCATTTCAGAGTTTTGCCTACTATTATTTATATATTAATTTCTCCAGGACTCTGTATCTGCTATATATATATATATATATACACACACACATATGTATGTGGTATCCATGGAAGCATCCTTCCTTTTCAAATTGAGCTGGACCGTGGCATTATTTGTACTCCTCTTTTATTTGTAGACAATTTTAGATCTATCTTTGCCATTTCTTTTGCCTTTGAGAGTGCTCCACATACCTTCCAGCCATCAAATTATCTTAACTTCTGGTGTCTCAAGTGATCTTCATCCGACACTGTCATTTATTGATTGCATTATTTATGATGTAACTGATGCTCAGCTATAGCATTTATTCTCATTATTCTTCCCAACTGCTTTCCCCCTAATCTAGTCAATAAAAGAAGTCTTGCCTTAATTTCAGCAATATATGAACTCTGGACAGTGTGCTTCAGATGACCAATCAATTGCACTACTCAATACCAATCACAGGGCACTCCTTGCAGGCATTACAGCAGAAATCCTCATAGCTGTGTTGCACCCTTAGATGCTATCTTTCACTATTCATCACTGCACACTGTCTGTGTGAAGACTCTCAAAATTATTTTTATAGTGACAGTGCACATAACACTTCCCATTTTTCCCACAATGTTTCCCAATTAGTTCACTAATTTTCCGGTAAACCTGCCCACAGCTCTGCTTTCTCCTCATAGACAAATTATGATGACTATGTAATTTACGTTCAATCACCTCACTGGCAAATCTAAGTGCAGCAATTAGGAATTAATTGTTGAATTATGGCTGCTAACTGACAAATATTTAAACATAAAGGCATTGTGTAGGGAAGAAAAGAAAAAATCTTCACAAGAAAGAATTTGAGAACCGTGCTGTGTTCTCAAGAAAATTCTGCATAGCATAAAACACTGTGAAATATTTTACCTTCATATTGGACCAAAAATGTCCAAGAGTAGGTAGGAATATCACCAATATTAAGAAAATAGAAATGATTGTGTCCTCATCATTCAGAATGTTCGTAGGCATACTAAAAGCACATAGTATTACAGATTCTTTGTGTCTGTAGATATGAGAAGCTTTTAAAATATTCCAAAAGGTCCTATGTGTAAGCAGCAAGGATTTTGTACATCTGATTGAATATCAGAAATATGTACTATAATATGCAGTATAATCATTTCACAGATAGTTATGAATATATTGTTTATAATAGAGAATGTAAACATGTAAAAATTTATATTTCCCTCGAAAAATATTATATGTGTAAAAGGCTGAATTCAAGTTAGGTTTGATATAACTCTCAAGGAATTGCAAATTTGATTTTACACTGCCACATACTACAGCCCCAAGCACATACACCTTTTTGGATAGACTTGATTTGTACTGTGCTAGATCCAGTCCTGTGGGTCCCATCTGTTTCTGGAATGAAATTACCTAATCTTAAAGCCCCTCTATGTAAGACTATGACATTACTTTCCAGAAGGTAATGATAAATAGAATTTATAAGATTTATAGGCCACCTCAGTTTAGCCTGCTGAAGAGCAGCACAGAGCTACCATTTTCACAGAAGATAAGCAAAGATGAGCCAGGGAACATTCTCTTGTCAGTGAAGAGCCCATATTGATCATTAGACTAATTAAAGTCATTTTCTGTGCCTACTTGCAGAGGACATAGAAAAGGGTTTTTCTCTCTGCTCTTTCTTTTCACAAACACTTTCCTTTTCTGGAATCAAAAGCACTTAATGTTATGAAGCTTTCATTTTAGAGTGTGTGTATATATATGCATGCTTGTACATATGCATACAAACCTCTCTGTTTCAGAGGAATGTTAACAGGGAAGAGGTTTTTTTATATTTGCAGAAATCATCCTGATGTGCAAGACAAGACAGCATGGAAAAGTTGATATATACAGGTCCTTTAAGACTGTGGTAAAGAATTTGGGCTTCCTTTTCAGAGGTGCTGCGTAACTCCAGAACTAATAGGAATCATAAATGTACATCAGTTTGGGACATAGAGGTATTGGAGGTTTGGAGTTGTATTCCACTGTTAGTTAGGAGAAGCAAATTAAAATCTTTGCTTTGGCAAAGGCCAATTAAGATGCATCACCTAAGTAAGCCCCTACAGTTACCTGCCCTAGTCACTATACAGGATATTTCTCTGGAAGAATAATTTAAGATTTTATTGGAGATAGATTAAGGAAACACTCTTGTTAAAATGCTGAAAGAAATATTGTATATTCCCCAACTATGCCTTTTTCCTTCAAAATTTCATATAAATACTCCAGCAATAAGTAGAGAAAACAGAATTCATATTCTGTAATTAAGACATGTGGGAAAACCTACTAACAAAGAGAAGACCAAATTCTTTAAAATATAAAACAAATAAAGTTTTTTGCAAATTAACAACTTTAAAGCCATTTACTTCAGACATACTGAGGAAATATAAAGCCACGTTTTGTAATAGTGAAATATTGAAAGCAATTTTTAGCAGATATATTTTAAATACAGATTTAAGTAGTCATCCTGAAGACCATTGTGGTGGGCTATAATGATAATTTCAAGTCATACTGCCCTGACTAAGCTAACATCCAAAACAGAACAGTTTGCTGGAAACTATAAAAAGTGAAATAAGAGGAGTTCTAAGTTGTTTCTATCAATACTAATTACATGTCTGCAACAGGGTTAAATTAGTTGACTCTATAGTCAATATTCTCAGAGTAGTCTGGGGTTTATGGCTTAATTATTGTGTCTTTTTTAACAGAACAAATTAAAGTTGCAGTGCTATGCTGAAGGCTTTCCCCTTATCCTTCTACTCCTTCAATGTTTTTACTAGTTAAAAAGGTTTTCGGAGCGAGATATCTGAGACACATATAGTTAATCTTAATTAATTTCTAGTGGACCTACAAGTCAAATCAATCATACCTAAAGAAATGTATTATAAATTCAGATGCCTAGATATAAATTGGAAAATCAGAAGAGCCTTCTAAGTGAACTTTTCAGCTATAGCATATGTATATTTCACTGCAGGAAGATTTGTACTTGTAAATTTTAAAAATGAAAACAAGCTAAGGAAGTCAACTAAGCTCAGTTCTTCTTTAAAAAGTCTTGTAGCTAAACCAAGCTTTGTTAAAAAAAAAAAAAGCAATTATACAAATTATAGATATGATTTTGAAAAATAGATGGTTTCCTGATCTGAGTTCTGTTTTCTCAGGAGCAATTATCAAAAAGTTAAACATTCACTGTACATTTACAAAAAATTGAACAAAATCCAGTAATTCTGCCTATTGCAAAAGACAGACCCTTCCAGAACTATATAAACATCATTAGAACAGGTTTTCTAGAAGAATGGCCCAAAAAATAAATGCAAACACAGATATATTGAATAATATTGAATAAAATGATACATCTTTTAGAAGATAGGCTACATTATAGTGATAATAAATTAGCTAAACATAATTTTCATTGTTTCACTGTTATTAATAAAAATTGGCCTAATTTTTTAGGACAGAAATCATTATGTAGTTCTCCATGTAAATTATGAGCTCTGTATCCACTTGATCCTGTAGAACATCAGCCTTAAATCTACATAAACTTTTCATGAAATGACCCATAAAAACTCCTCATGAAATACTAGTTAATATCTACTGCAATTTTGAAAATTATAACAGTAAATATGAACCAGTGGCCACCAAAACCATACTGACAAAAGAAGAGTTAAGAAGAATAAAGCACAGGATACAAAAATCTCACTTCAGTTTTGAGCACAATCAATGAAATATTCACCTTGGCACCATCATCAGTATACCACTTCTTGTACAGGTCTAAGGCTAAGGACAGTAGGCAGATAATTCTTGTTTTTAAAAATTAAATACTATGTTTTAAAACACATATTGACTCTCAGAATGGCAGACATTGTGAAAGCTGTATGCTTTTATGTATAAGCAAAGAAAGAAGGGATGTGATTGTATTGCTGCCGTGTGATACAGCACTTTGCTTTTGGAAACACTTCAAAATTTCCTTGAGTTTCTTGATGTTTTGCCCTCGGGTTATAGAACTGAGGGGAGAAAATGGCCATAATCCTGACATATAGCACATTTTGTTCATTATTTTCTTAGACTGTGAAAGAAGAAAGTTTTTCACAAAGGAAAAAAACCAGTGGTTATAAACACAATGGGAATCTTCATGAGGAAATAAAATCAAAGCAAAATAAAACAAAAACAACCAAAAATTCACTGTGAAGAATAATTTTAATTTTTACAGCCCTGACAATATGCCATTAGCTCAGAAGACAAAACTGCAAGCAAGTCATACAAGGCTTTTATTGTCAGGATATGAAGTGGAGCAGGGAAATATTAAATTTCAAACTGCATTCACTTTCAAATCAAGAACTGGCAGAAAATGCTTTTTAAAATAGTGATTATCCTTAACTGTCAAAACGCTGCTTACATGCTGTCTGGAAAAATTATCATTCATATTCATTTGTCAGTACCTCTCCCACTCTTCACAGTCAGGCAATGTTAAAATTCAAGTCAAATTTAGGTTTTTGTCGCTGATATTTATTGTTCCTAAATACTAACATGTAGACAAACATTTCCTGTTGCTTAATGCTGCTTGCACACATTGTTGTACTGTATTTCAGGTTAAACTTTTATAATTTCTGTGTGAAGAATTACAATTGGGGGAGCAATGGGATCTTCTGTTAGGAAGGAGACAGTAGATGCCTTTTTGGTCTTTTGATTTAATGATTTACATTATTTTTATGACAGCAACCAGGAAAGGCATTCTACAAAAGCCTGACCATAACATTCCAAAGAGTTTGCTTTGCATAATGTATCTCCATTAGGGTTTCCATATAAGTTGACAGTGTGACAGTTAAATCTCTTCATGCATTTCTATCACTTTACATAATAAAATGTCAAACTTCTTATGCACACTGAAGTAAAATATGTACAATATGTAACACAAAATCAAGGCATGCACAACCAGAGCATGGCAATAGTCTATAAACAGGGGTAGTTGGTATCAGACTGAAATCTAGAAATTACAGTCTCCTAGGTATAATGGTTTCATTAAAATGTTCAAACAGTGTCTCCAAAGCTAATTTTCTTTCCAAAGTACCCATGCATAGAAAGTACAGCAATAAGACATCCCCCTGCTATGCCTTTCTGAATAGCAGATTAACTGCAGAACTAGAATGATGTCAATTTGTTTCAAAATATTGCAGCAAAGCTTTTGAATGGATGAGCAATTACTAACAGAGGGTGCAATTATAACCAAGTCACAGGGAATGCTTTAATATGGTTCTCGCATGTACAAGGAATAACAAGAAAATGTAATGAAAGAGGAATAATGAGACAGCTGGCTTTGACAGCACCTTGGCAGCCATCACTAAGAAAATAAGTGCATTAGTTCAGTGGGGTCCATTCTTCAAGACATCTAAAGAAGGATGAGGAAAAAGCATCTTGTCAGAGAGTAGCCGAAAGCTATCACCAACAGTGCAACATAAGATTTACTTGAATCAAAACAAAATTTAGTTTTTTACACTAATTAACACCAAAAAGACAGTCATTTGGGCGAGTTTTACTAGACTATATTTGCTTTTTTTTCTCCTCTTATCCCAGATCCCCAGCTTGGTTTTTAACTCTTTGAAGACGAAATAAAAATCTACTTGTGATCTCTCTATTCCACAAGTTCACTCAAAAATTCACTCTTTTGTTTCTGAATGAAATTTTTACAAAGTGCTTTTTGCCATTTGTCACATTAAGGTGGCTTAACACTATTTCTGCACTTAAATAGGTACTGCCTGGAGCCAGCTGGTCTGCCTAGGCAGGCTTGGGAGGAAGAAAATTAAGTTTCAGAAGCAATGGGCTAAATTCTCCTTTCAATTATCCATTGTAACCTTATTACATACAAAATCAATGATACAATGTGCTCCCATGTTTTGCTAGTAGAATCAATATAATTGTCCTTATGGTATTCAAATTCTACAAACACAGCAAAGGTTTTTATTAAAGATGGATAACTGCAACAGCCCCCAAACATAAAGAAGCTTTATCTAGACTGCTGCTAAAGTTCAATTTTGAACAGTGTTCTTAAATTACCAAAAGCTGCAAGAAACAAAACACTAAGATCAAACTCTGCTATGCCCAGTTCTGGTCTCCTCAGTACAAGAAGAATATAACAAAAGGTCACTAAGATGACTGAAGGACTGGAGCATCTCTTCTGTGAGGTGTAGCTGAGACACCTGAGACTGTTTAGTCAGGAGAAGAGAAGGTGACCATGTTACTGTATAAATTCCTGGAGTAAAGGTGCAGAGCCAGGGGACAGAGTTAGGCCCTTTTTGGTGGTGAACGACCAGAGACAATGGGCTTCAAACTGAAACATTGGAGGTTCCCTTTGAACACTAAGAAAGGTTTCTTACTGTAATATTGACTGATCACAGGTTGTTCAGGGAGGTTGTGGTGTTTCTATCCTTGCATATGGCCAAAAGCCATGTGGACATGTTCCTGGACAACTGACTAGACAGCCCTGCTCAAGAAGGGCACCAGTGCAGGTGACATGGCAACATCCCTTCCAACTATGACCATTCTGTGATTTGGTGATTCTCTGAAAGAGTCACACGCTTGCTATAAAACCTTGTAGGGGAAAAAAAGTATGAACAAAGGTATGCAAGGGCACAAGCTGTTTCTTCAGCACACTACTTCTACTAAGTAATCCATTGTCTTCAGAGTGCTCCTGTCTAAATAACTCACTCAGGAGAAGGAAGGTATTAGCATACCTACACTGGTAGTATACTTTAGATTTAAAGGGCTTTCTTGTAGGTTTGGGGGGGATGTTTAACAGGCTTGCAGTGATATGCAAACATAAAATAAATCCATTAAAATGTATTGCATCTTTATTTATAATATTGTTCCCCTAAGGTACAGATAATTGAATTGGAATCAATGATCAGTATCGCTGTTCATACAAGTGCTAATCCCTGTCCACTCAGCTATAATAAACTACAATCATCAGGTTTCAGAGCTCCAGCATTCATCATTCAGTTGTTTCTTGTCTTGTAAGAAAAGTCAAATAGACTTTTATCATCCAAACATTGGGTATCAAAGTTAAGGTTTGTTCGGGCAGAAGCTACAGCATCAGGTGCATAGTGCTGTTAGCATATATGTACATAATGGAAATTGCCCTCTTTATTACCATCTGGAATTATGTCTTTTGCCTTTCTCACACATATATGTTTCTGGGCTCTTTATTATTACTTGGTATTGTTACTGGTACTATCTCCATGAACAAGAAATATTCTTTTACTATTAAACCTATAGTTCTTAACACTATAATGATATCTAGGAGTACAAGAGAGACAGACCATAACTGTTGTGCTACATATTCTAGAACTGTAGGACTGAAATAGGGTCACTCCCCTAAAAAGCTTTAAAAAATCTTTCTGTTTCTTTCTGCTTTCATGTTGTGATTCACATCTACTTTTCATTTCATAGAATAAGAAATATATTCTCAAAGTGTGTATAAGAGTTGAGGAAATCTAGAGGCAGGATTAAAGCACAAAGACATTTTCTTTCATATCTCATCAGCAACCACTTACATTTCCCCATTGTAATAGTACACACATGCCAGAGCAATCCAAACAGGAAATTAGGTCTTCTGGCTTCCTCCACCATTTTTCAGAGTCTTCTGTGCATGAGAAGATAGCCTACTTCCTAGACTATATTAACACATGATAATTATATTTTCAAAGCAAAAAGGAGCACATGTCCTTTGTAGTCTTTGATGGTAACTTTAAATTGCACTCATTGCTTTACAGCAAGTATCTCACTCTAATGAAAAATAAAGTTATAATCCTGAATAATTGTTCACTGCCTTCCAACTTCAAAGTGTTTTGTAAATATGACCTAATTAATCAAGATTTTCAATACTCAAGGGAATTGGGTACACAACAAGCAGAGACAGGAAAAGCAAGGCAGACAGGGCTAATGGTCAAATTCTGTAATTTTTTGCCCGAGTATGTCCTTGCTCAGGACAATAAATGAATCTAACAAAGTAGGTAAGATTTTTCCAGTTTTCTAATTATTACAAATTGTAGCTAAATCCGCAGTGCAACTGTCATTGATTTGTTTGGTGTTTGGCAATAATGTGTTAAGAAATCTTCATAACTCTGCACAAAACCTTAGGATAAGGACATTGTGCCAGGCCCCCAGAATAAGCAAGTAGCAGATATAAATTCCTCCCTCCACATCCCAAAGCTAATAAGCCTCTTACAGACTTCTACTACCAGTTTTGGCTTGCTTTTGTCTTCCTATGAGAAGATTTGGCTAGTTGGCTCACATTGTATATGGGTCCCTTATGGAACATATTCAACTTTTCCCCCAAAAGCTTCCTATCCTGCAAACACAGAACAGCTTTTCCTTGCAATCACTGTGGCCTGCAAACAGAGGACTACAGTGGATCTGTGGCTTCGAATCCAAGTACATCCATCTAAAGGAAATAATAGTATTCCTGAAGGTATAACTACACCACAGAGAAGGCATGGTTTCCATTATTTGTTCATCTCCATCTACAACTTTATATGATCAGTGAAAACATGAATGAAAATGTCAAATGTTTCAATAAATGAATTCTGAAGTCAAAGATGAATCATATTTGGTGTCAGCAGTATTTTAGTCTCTTTTTCTAAACCTTAGTCAATGCATAGCAACAAATGCATGGGTTTAAGCTATTTTAATTGTGGAAGGATATAATAAACTAATATGAATAGATGTTTTATAATGGCACATTTAAATGTTAAGATATCTATACATATACACTATTCAAATATTTACATACATAAAATGTAAAAAAAGTAAAGGATCTCTATGAAACAAATCATTAGGGAAATAAATGTTGCTGATATTGATATCTACACATATACTTAACTGCTCAGATGAACTATCTACTTGGCCTTAGACAAATAATTGGAAAATATTAGCTAGGCTTTCAGAATTGGTAGGGTTATTAAGAACATAAATTCTGCACAGTTCACATTTAAAACAGCCAAGAAACATCTTACTTGAAGACAGAATCGTGTTTTTCTGCTTTTGATTTTTTTTTTCTAGTATTCCTGTTAGTTTTGACTACTATTGAAATAAGGAAGGAGAGGAAGGAAGAAAGCAAAAAAGCAGGCAAAGCAAGGAAGTGAGAAAAACAAAAAACCAAAAAAAAAAAAAGAAAGTAAGAAAGCAAGTGCAAGCAAACAGGAAAGAAAAAGACAAACAAAAGAAAGTGAGAGAGAAAAAGAAAAAAACAAAAGGGAGAAAGAAAAGAAAGAGAGAAAGAGAGAGAGAAAGAGAGAAAGAGAGAAAGAGAGAAAGAGAGAAAGAGAGAAAGAGAGAAAGAGAGAAAGAGAGAAAGAAAGAAAGAAAGAAAGAAAGAAAGAAAGAAAGAAAG
Source organism: Hylia prasina (assembly GCA_013397195.1). NCBI lineage: Eukaryota > Metazoa > Chordata > Aves > Passeriformes > Sylviidae > Hylia > Hylia prasina. Next base: position 1,213,719 of record VYXD01006937.1, read on the forward strand.
AAAGAAAGAAAGAAAGAAAGAAAGAAAGAAAGAAAGAAAGAAAGAAAGAAAGAAAGAAAGAAAGAAAGAAAGAAAGAAAGAAAAAGAAAGAAAGAGACCTCATTAATCTCTTTTCTATGCTAAATGTTGAATGTCCTCATAACAACTGGAGATAATATAGCATCATTTAACTCAGAGGAATTATCCCAGAGTTTGCTAGGAGTAGCTAAGCCAATAAATAGCTGGAAATATGAAGGAAGATGAATGGGAAAAATGCATCCAGCTTTGTATGGGAACTATCTAAACTAAAACACCCCTTCTGCAGGATGTTCTCACCTCTTAAATTGGATTAATGTCTATGACCATAAACAAAGCTATTTTTTTATTCTAATCCAACAGGAAAGCATGTATTACTACTGTAAAGCACTATTTAAATAAATATTTGGCCACTACAGCCCTGGCATTTTTTGCATATAACACCACACATTCTGGGCACATTCACAAGCGCTTTTGCACTTTTATGCTGGTACAGCACTTGAGCATTTCTGTGATCATGTTCACTGGCTGAGAAGAAATTAAACTTTGTTTTCATTTACCAAAACTATGTGTGGGGCAGGAGATAAACCAGTGCAGAAGATGCTAGAATGAGTGCTAGAAAGCATCTAAAGTGCTTCTCCTTCCAGAGAACTAAATAAACAGCAGTATTAGGCTTATAATAATGTGATCTCTCTGTTAGATTTGATAATGCCATATTTTATTCTGCTTGTAGTTCGTTTTATGTGTTTAATTAGCTCGGATGTAAGTAGATCAATAGAACATACCATGTAAGTAAATCAGTAGTAGTTAAAAGGTCAAAGTTTGGATCTAATCAGAAAAAAAAGCCCATACCACTCTTTAAAATAGCCATATGGTAGTATATCTATGTGCTGTATTTGTCTGGCTATCCTGCCAACTTCCCCAAAGCAGGGAAGACCCACATGTCACCTGAATCATCCCATTAAACTGGCCATATTGTGCAGGGAAAGAAGCAGGTTTATAAAAGTTGTGGGATAATGTCACTGCTCTTCAGTTTTCACCTACAATCCAGAAATTAAAAGAAACAAATGCCTGATCTGCTAATTCAGGTCAATTGCAAGCACACCACATTTGGCAGCATGGATTCAACAGCCATCTCAGCCAACTGTACTTCAAAGTGCCATGGAAGAGAGACCACCCGCAGGAGTGAGACAGTCTCCTCAGTTCTCTGTATCCCCAAAATATGGCCATCTTCTGGATCTGCTCCAGCTGGCCAGAGGAAGGAATACAGTGAGGGCTCTGCAGTGGCTGGCTACATGGATTGCTCACTGCTGGGCTCAGGCTGGGGTGGGGGAGAGCTTCTGCCATCACAGTACATGCACATAGGAGATGGAGCCTTAGTGCCTGAGATGTGAGAGAGGAGTCAGGGTTCCTGCCATGCATGAGGCTGAGGACCCCACTGTTCTGAAACACCCCTTTCACAGGCAGTAAGTTTCTTGAACAAAATTACTCCTAAATTAGCAGCCACCATTTAGTAATAGTAGAGTTAGAAATGAGTCAAGAAAGTGCCAAAGTTTATTCTATAAAATGGAATATAAAGCAGTATCCACAAANACATAATTGAGTCCTGCTATTATTTGGTGGTGGTTTGGGTTTGGCTGGAGGGAACATGGGCTTGATTTTTATTTAATCCACAGATTTATCTCACTGGTAATGCTGTCATGATGTTTTTTACAGAGGAAATCAATTGAAACAGCTTACTTATTTGGTTTTCTTGTTCCTGCTGAAATGGAAACCCGAGCATGCCAATGCTGTGTTAATATGTGTAAACCATAAAATTACCCTGGCTGGGGACTACAGCTCGAACTAACTGAAACAGACAGTAGGCTGCTTTCATTACCCACCCTAAGTGAAACTAAAATATTGAGAAGTAAGAATAAAAAGTGAAAATTAAATTAGGAACTGATATTATAAATTCCTGTGAACAGCTTAAAAAACAATCACATACAATATACTTTACCAAACAAAAGTTTTCAGAAGCAGCAGATTACAGATAATAATTTATTATTATATTAATATAAGGGAGAAGGTATTAATAAAAGAAAAAAATCTAAGATATATCTAATTACTGTTATTTGATCATATTTATGTAAATATTTCTACTGTTTACCTTATTGTGGGTTTCTTTCCCTTTTTCAATGCTTTTCCTTATAATATACATTTTTTACATTGAATACAAATTTTAGAGAATTATCTATGACTCTAACGTGCCAAGAACATGCTAAATTTTATTTAATTGTTCTTAATAAAATCAAACAAGGTCATCAGAAAGTATAGAAAAGAGGATAATAAGAGAAAAATCCATCCAAAATGATCCAATCAATTACTATTCATCAATCACACAGCTGGGAGTAAATTTGTAGTATTTGGCTCAGGGTAACATTTCCTTAAGCACTATTCACATGCGTAGTAGAACCCATGTTCACAAGCTTTGTTGAACCAACGTTTAGGGACACAAAACTGAACCAGGGTATTAGTCTTCTCTATTTCTATTCTTGCAGAATTCCTCCAAAATATTAACTAGTTGCTAAAAGCTATGCCTAATTATGGAATTTGATACTAAAGCAAATCCAGCTTTGAAATACCTAGTCAGATCAAAACCATCATGGATTCATGATGCAAACCATTGATCATGTGGAAATGCCAGCTGCTGATTCAAAGGAGTGCAAAGTAGGGTTTTTTTGGTGAATTAGCTTTACACTGGCAAGCCTGAGACTGCTCAAGTACTATCTGTCCACTGCAGCCCAGCAAAAACCAGCAAAAAAGTGAGAGGTCAACATAAACTCTATATATGTGTTCTGGATAATTTGCCAGAAATAAAATTGTCTGTCCATTCCTCATACAGATGAAATTAGCACTCCTGGGTCACCCAGTAGCACACAGATCAGGTATTAACAATAGTGGAATGAAAGCCTAATTACATTTACTGTAAAATGAGTATATTAATAGTTCTCACCACATCCAGAGTATAGAGAGAATTAATTCAAATCCCTGTAAATCCCAGAGGCCCTTTATCTCATTCTATTGTGTAAAATTCAACATAGTAATATTCCACAACTTATTTTTTTCTATTTTGAAATTGTCTTGATGATATATATCAATATTTCTGTTCACATTACACAAGCAAAAGATGGTAGTAGAAACTAAACAACAAAATCCTAAATAATATAACTCATTTCTATGTCGTCATTATCCAAATTACACTTCAAAGTGTCTTCTTACCCAAATGATTTAATAGAGAAGGATTCTTAGTTAAATTTCAAAACTTGCTTCAGCAGGAACAAAAAATTACCTACTAGACACTCCCTGAAACATCAGAAACTTTGGTTAATTCAATCTATGAACTGATTGGAAAATTGTAAATAAGTTATCAATGTAAGCAAAAATGTTTTATTGCAAATTAATGGCAAGGGAAAATGCAGAGTTTCTTTACATATTTGGAAGATAAATAAATTGACAGCAACAATTATCTTGTTTTGTCTAGGCACCTTTGCAGGAGGATGAGCTACCCAACCCAACATCAGAAGCTGAAAGCTAATGAGTTGATGCAACTGCCATTTTCTCATTTCTCTTTCATCCCATTACATGAAACTACCTATCACGGTAAGTAGATTCCATATCTGTGCAAGTGCAAGATGCCACAATCTCTTCAAGAACTGCCTTCCCTTTCTGCATCATAAGAACCACAACATCAAAGCTCCACCCCTCATTTTAAGTGTAGAGCTTCTTGAAGTCCAACCTCCATTTGTTTCCAAGGTAACAAAGAGAAACTCAACTCCAGCCTGTTCCTGGCTTTACAAGTGAAAATTAACCAAGTGATGGATATATGTGCCTTGATTTAACTGAATATTTTTCAAAAGTTAATGATTGTATCAAATACAATGGAAAAAATTATTTAAAATAAAGCGAAAAATTTGGAATAAACAATATCAACAAAAGATTACAAATGTTAAGACATATTTACTTTCGCAGCCCTATCTCTATAAAAAGCGTACATAATTTAATGAACCAGTTTAGAAATTGCATTGTCTTTTTAATCATTAGGATAAATATGAGTTCTACTTTAATGGCTTGTGTGTATTGGACTCACTGGCTAACAGTATTTCAAAATATCTTACCATGCATTTTGCAGAATTAAAGTTGCGTAAAGTATGGCCCTGATTTTTCTGAATCNTGCTGAAAACAGTGTATACGTGCCCCAGTTATTTTGCAGGGCAGCCATGGCTGATAAACATGTATATATAACATTGTGCAGAAGGTTAATGTCACTCATGTTTATATTGTACAAACCAAAGTATCAGCCATGCCTGCCCTGCAAAATTAGGTGGGGCACGTGTACACTGCTTTCTGTGCTCAAATTGTCTCTACCCAGCACTATGGTATCCACAAGATATGTATACCTCTCAAATGGGCAATAAACGTGAACTAAGCAAAAATTTGTGTTTTGACATATAGACTTCCTTGTGGGAAAAACTTTCATTAGACCAGATTGATCTCCGGTCCATTAATATCAATATATGGTATTAATATCAGATTTATACTGAGCTAGAGAAATGGAATTATATTGATATTAATTGTACAACCATTTCAGTACTCAGTGTATCCCTAGGACTGTGGCCTGATGCCCTAATTTAAGAAATCACCTAGAGGGAGCTGCTTCAAATTCCCCTGTAAGGTCACATCTTACAAAATTGAAAGAATTTTGCATTAGTTTTCCAGCAGAGATAAGCTCAGTTCAGTCACATACTATATATACAAATACTCATTGGAAGCTATGACTTGGCAGGGGTGAGAAGATAGATGGAGGAAGGGGAAGTAGGAAGAAGAGAACAGGGAAACGAGGAGAAAGTTGCAAGCAGAGGAAGTTCCCCACACTTCCATAAATAAGATATTTATGAAAAGGCAGCCTCAACTACCAGAGCAGGTTTGTCCTATAGAGATGAAAGACAAAGCTTCTCCATAACCTTTGCACCATCTCCCATGTCCCCAGTCCTTCCTCAGAGTCTTGTCCAAAACCTATTTCCCAACAAACTGACTTCCAAAGATTAAAAGAAAAAAAAAAAANAAGTATATTTTTAGTTATTGTTCCACATTTAAAAGCCTTCTCAAAAATACAGCATACTGCAACTTACAGACAGTGATTTCAACTTGGAGGGAAGCAATAAACTAATCAGGGTCAGAATAGAAGCACAGACCTTGCAGCAGTCCTTGGGAGAGAAGCATTTTCTATGGAACTGAAAACTTCAAGTTACAGACTTGGGAAGTCAAAATATATGCCCAGACAGAAGTGAGAGGAATAAATGTGATTGCAAATTTTTCATTACCATTTTGCCATAATTCTGATCTCCATCTTTAACATTTCCCACCCAGTGCTACCTACAATTTTCCTTAACAGATTTTATTTAAAGCTCAACATAGGTACCAGTAACTCATACACAGCATGGTAAATTTCCCAGTTAGCCTACTTCTGATGGTATTTTTGAAAAGAACTTTCTGTGGTGGATCACTGGGTCACATATTCCAAATCCATTTCAGATTCTTCTCCCACACAGATTCGGGCAATTTGATTTTTTTTTCCCTGAGAGAAAGCATAAAGAAATGCAAGCCTCCAAGTTACTTTTATTCTGTCCTTGATCTTTTGCTTGCTACTTTCAGTGTATTTTTGTTTGAACCACTTCAGCCACGGAAGTGGAAAACAAGTAACTAAAACCAATTTTAATAAAATAAATCAGAATTATACTCTTAATATCACTCATCATTTGGGTAACTCCAGCAACAACTTATTTACGCACATAACCCAAGAGCCTGTTTGTGTGTGAAGACTGAGCTACACAAGTCTACTCATATTTAATGAAACATGAAGAGAAAAATACTCTGAACAGTAACAGACAAGATAAGATAGATGCAAGATACTGCATCAAGTAGATTTGGCTTCTGAAAAGAAACATCAAAAGAAATTCCAATTATTCAATTACTAAGTTTTCTCATTTAAGCATCCTTCTATCAAATTTTCTTTATCTTCAGGTATTATTTCCTTGCCCTTCTTCAGAATTAAGAGGACTATTAAAGATCTTATACTCAAAAGTATATCTAAACCTGATTGTTTTGACCTTTGACAGGAATCTTTGGTCAAAGAAAACACCCTGTAAATTGACCCTAGAGGACTCTGCGTGAAAACTCCAGCTGCAGCCTGATGAAAATTACTTCCTTCAAATTCTTGCTGCATCCTAACTAAAGGCTGGCTTAAAAAAGAATACAACAAACAAATTTAACCAAAAAATGTTCAACAGAGAAAAATTTTGCCTGCTAGGACTGCTTAGCCAAACAAACATGTCTACTAAACATTTCAGTGCCATTTCATCTCTCCTTCCAACCTCAGATATAATCTGTCTCAATACTTGCAAATATTTTGTTAGAAAAACTGTTGCATATAAATACATACCTGAATAAATAAGTTGAGAAATAATGATTTTGTTTTTTCCTTGCCCTTTTAAACTTAGGTATATACTCAGTTTTCTCAAAGTGCATATTAGCATTAGAATAAGAAGGCATTATGCTGTGCTGAAGCACTTTGTGTTAAACACTTATGTGTGCACAAATAGGTGCACTCTTATCAGCAGGGCATGCAATTTGGTTATGTGAGGTGAAAAAAAATCTCAACGGGTCTTTATCAGCTCATTTGGAAGCTCCACACCAGCTTGACTCCAAACAGACTCATCTGAAAGGATATTGTGCATGACTACACGTCTTCATTCCTAAATTATCAAGGTATAAACTGTTTCTGTAGATTTTGGTACTTGCAAACTAAAGCCAAAGTAGAATTAAAATTGTAGTTTAAAGTATCGTCACACTTGGGGAGCCTGCTGGATCCCTGGGGGGCCCTATGGGAGCTGGACTGTGATAGCACAAAATTCCTTTTCAGTCAAAAGCCAGAGTGAGAAGCAGAGAAATTCAACTCAGTCCACCAACGATCCTGAAATGACCAAGAGGGACCAACACTGTCAGAAGCACAGATGTTTCCTCACTGCCTGCAGGTCCCACTGTAAGAAACTAAACCCTTTGCTATCCGTAAGAAGACACTCTGCAATCATGTTTTTGCTTTGATTCACTAAAGTCAAGAAGGCTTTTTTACAATGTGATAATATATATATGTAAAATGCAGACGGAAAGAAAAATAAATGCAACATATGTTTTTTAAGTATTTTTCAAATAATGTTCCCCTTCTGTGTTATTTATTGGACATTACATTTCCTGTCCCATCTTTAGCTAAACAGGAGGTGGAACAAAAAAGAGGGAATGTTGGCCGACGGATCAAAAAAAATCACTCTCAGTGGGCACAGGTGTCTCACGTTTATTGTTTTCTTTTTCCTGGACTAGGCAGTAAAAAACAGTAATTTTACAACTGGGGATTTCAAATATAATTTTGTTTACTTGTTCTTCCTGAGATGATTTATCTTTCTGCTTTCTATTTTGAACAGATTTTATCTCTATATCTTCCAGTGATGATATAGATCCACAGGTATTTCCCACTTCCAAGCAAAGTCTGTTTAAATGAATTTTGTAAGCCCGTGTTATATACAGCTTCAGTTATCAAGAAAGAATGTATATCAGAACATGATTAGAATCATTTTTCAAACAGTTCTAAGTAAAAGGTCTGAATTTCTAATTTATAAAATAGTATCTCTCTAACAGAAAATAAGAATTTCTGTGGTTTTACGGAAGTGACAAGCACAGCTTTATAGGGTTCAATTTTCCAGACTGCAAGGGGAGTTGAAGTATTTTAGTCAAAGCACCTTGTCAGAAATTAGAAAATTTAATTTCAGTATAGAATAAGTTTTCTGTCAATTCAAAAACAAATCTTCTATTTAACTGACTGATAACAATTGTTTTAAAAATGTCATTCCAAATATTAGCAGGATATACTAAAAATGTTCAAGTCAAGAATTTCTCTCTAGGAAATTCAGCAGAAACCTATTTCAGGATAACCACTGCATTACTTTCTGTGGAATAAGCACAGGGTTAATTAGATGAATATATTTGTGTAAAAATGATAAGGGGTCAGAGCTAAGCTTGAGACCTTTGTAATATATATATTGCCACTTTTGTTCTGTAAATATATATGTCCATGTATATAATATATATATTTATATTCATATATAAAATATATATAATACTACTTATATTATATTATATTATAT
>VYXD01006937.1:1222540-1276977 GCA_013397195.1 Hylia prasina
AAAAACTGACTTCCAAAAATTAAAAAAAAAAAAAAAAAAACCACAAGGTTTATACAGGGCAACTTGATTGTTTGCCCTGGACTATGAGGAGCCTGAAATCACCTGAGCTTGAAACGGAGCATGGAGCGTCTGTGGCATGTCTCATTGCTCCACCTGAAACCTGAAACATATTTTCAGCTCTCTCCAAGCCGAAAAGTGGGCTTTAAAGGGATCAGGATCAGATAGAGTAGGTGGTCTTGCTTTTAGATATAAAACCTGAACAAATAACTGGACATAAAAGGAATTCCATAAAGGAACCATTTTAGAGTGCAATAGACTTGTATTTCATGACTTCTGATTTTCATTAGTCACGTACACCCTTTGTAGTTACAATTGAAGATTTATAGAAAAAATATTTCCAAACAAAAGGTCATTATTTCACAATCAGATGGTTGAGATAATTTAATATCTAATTTTTTTCATCTTCAATACTGCAAAGGCATAAAGCTCAGCTTTTATTTTAAAATTAGTAAATGTTCATTTCAAAGTGTTTTTTAACTGATTAATTCTAGTTAAATTTGACATAGAAATTATATTTTAAGTTTTCAAATAACTAAATTTTTAATTAAAAAGAAAATTACATGTGGGCTTGATATTCTTTACAACAAATGAAGCCTCTGTTAGTTTATATTTAATTTGTATTTTAAAGTCTAAAGAATAGCTATATTCAAAAGAGAATTACTGGTGTGGTAAAAAAAAAAAAAAATCTCAAAAGCCTCCCTTAATCAAAACTCAAAATCTGGCAACAAAATGTCAGTGTAGAGTGTTTGCTTTATAAACTCCTGGGAAAAGGTTTACAATGTCAATATTTCAAAATGAATAATTTTGTAGAGTTTCTCTATCATTAATGAGCTTGCCATTTTAATCTAAAACATGAAGGAAGTATTTGTATTCCTAAAAATAAGTAGATGGAGTGGTTCAAGAAAATAAACTGTATTATTTTTAATGACATGGTGTCTGAAATCATGAACATCACAGTCAAGAATGTCCCTGCAGGATCTGCCACATTATGGGTGAAAAGCAAACTTAATGTTTCTGGTTTGACCATGAGACACCCTAGAGTACCCACAGCACATGCTTTAATTTTTAGTTTTATCTTTCTGCCTTCTCTCTTACTCTTTAGCAATCTTGGTGCCCGATAATTTTTTATATCCCTTGGCAGGTACTATTGTGACAATTTCTATTGCCAGAAATTATTGTGACTCCTCTGACCAAAAGCTGTCTGCTTATCTGCCTAGATTTTCATTCTGAACCCATCTCTATACTATTTCTGTGCCCACTACAACCCCACGGCTGGCAGAATGAGTGTCGCCCCGCAAGGGGAAGGCGGAAGCACCAACTTTATTTCCATATGCTTCCCTTGCTGCCACACTGGCAGATGAAGCAAGCAGGGCTTGCCTGCCAAACATGGCATAACTGTACTCTTAGCTCAAGCAAAATCTTGGCTATGCTGAAACCTGTGGCATGTTGCCCATCCCCTTCAGCAGAGCCCGGCTTCTGGCACTGCAGTGGTGATGGGGAAGGACAAGACAGCTTGTTTAAGTGAGGAGGGCACTGGGCGAAAGAAGCAGAGGTGCCATCGTGCATGTGGGTGAGGAGAGGCTCTGAAGGAAGCCAGGAAGCAACAGGTCTTAGGTCTTAGACTCCCTTGATGTGGTATATAAAGATGGATGATACCCCCAGCATTACTGAAATTATTTATTGACCAGAGTAGGCAAAACAGCACGGTCACCATTCTATTTTTCTTTATTATCTCCAGCAATTTATTCTTATGCCTAACCTGAGCCCTGTAGCATTTAATCACTGTGCTCTTTGGTTCTCTTTACCCCAGCATCTTTCTTACTAAGTGTCATACTCATTCTTCTTGTCAGATTTGAAATTTAGAGGGTAAGATTTCTTGGAACAAAGATGCATCTCACTGAAACTCCTGAAAAGCATTTCCGCCACATCCTTTGAATGAAAAATATGAAATCAATAAATGTTTATTTTAATTGTTCTCTTCCTATAGAAAAAGGTGACAGAATTAGGTTCCCCAGAATCTAGTACTCTCAAGGCTTTTTTTGGTTTTGCTATCTTTGGACCTTCTATGTTATGCAGCATTTCCTTGATTTTGAGATTGCCGATTTTGAAGAGAGCAGTTGAGGCAAACCGTTTCAAGGATCTTTTCCCAAAAAAGTATGTTCCATCCTCCATCATCATATCAGAAACCATAATACATACCATCATCAGCTCTTCCTTGGTGGAACACTAAGGAGCTGCTTGCCACCTGCCACCTGGCTCATGTCTCCTGCCTTAATATCTGCCCTCAGCTGTTTGGTTTCTATTTCTTATTTTTTAGTTTCAATGTGTCATGTTTCTCAACAAGAAAACTTTAAAGCCTTAAACTCCTCACTTTGTGAATTTTCCTTCCTTTGGATGATGATATGTGGATTCACTCTCACAAAATGTATGGTGGAAGGGGTTATGACCAATAGGCCTGTCCAAAACCAGGAGTAACTGTACCCATGCCTTAGCTAACCTCCAGAGGCCACAGAGAGCTGGACATTAATTTTTTTTTCTGTAGCAACCTCTCACATGCTTGAAGACTAAATACCATGCTTGTTAACTTACTACTGCTAACTCAGCTCATCTCCTGTCATTACTTTTCTACCAAGCTTGACATTTCTGGGCATTTTGATGTCCTTTCCCTCATTTGTTTTAAATGTAATTTGTTCTGCACCATTGCATCATATGTTTTATACTTCAGTGCAGACTCCCTAGGGCAAATGTCAGCAACCCAACTAGAATATTTTGCTGGTTTACTGCAGGTTTATTTCACAAACCTAGGATTATGTTTATTGCCAGTCACCCTACGGATCAAGTCTTAAAATAATTTGCCAGTGGGGATCACTTCCGGTTTATCTGGATCTCCTGGAGGGCAAAGAACTGCACTCTTCCCAAACTGGCTTCCTCAGGAAGCAGGCCTCTCAGCTCCTGGCCCCAAAGCTGCAGTGTGCCATCTAAAATATAGCCCTCTTTCATACTGTAAGTAGTGACTTCTTCCGAAGCAGACTTTTGCTTATTCCTACAACTGCCCTGGCACTTTAGAAGTAAACAAAAGCTTCAGAGTGGGTTGACGAACTTTACATGCATAGCAATAACATTTAAACACATATTCATTCACACACAGGAATTCTGCAACCTTCAAAAAATATCAGTACTTGAAAATAAATTAATAGAAAACTAGTAGGTTCTGATGTTTTCCATGTGCTTAGATGACTACGTTACCATTAAAGAACAGGGTTCAGTCTGACACCTATCAGTGGAAAGGATAAATTCTGCACAAGAATAAGAAAATGAAATATCATGAAGTAGCACAGGTAAAGATGCTTCTAAAAAAGAGATTTTGGTAAAGTTTCTTCTTATTCCTTCAGTATAACTCCCTGAATTACTGCTGAGTTGTAAGGATGGCAATAAGTGTACAAATAAACTTGGTCATGTAAGTTTTTTACTATGTCTAACAAATCCTTCTCCTACTTAGTATTATGTTAACAAATATAATTTTATTCTAATTCTAAGTAAATTCACAAGTAAACAGAAAATAACACATTTAAAATAATAAAAATAATCTGCAAAAATATTCTGAGTTCTGCAATATTCTACATCAACTATTGCTTAAAAATTGCTCATTTAATGCAAAATTATTTAGAAAATGAAAAACAGAAAAATGATAAACTTTATTTTCAAAGCATCAAAATTGTAAATTCCATATAATTAAATATTAAATATTATTATTTAATGTTTAAACAATATTTTTCTGTAAAGTCCAGACTTTAGCATATGGTTTATCTTTACTGTCTTGTACCCTCCAGTATGTTACTTTGCCAGGCTTTTCACGCAGAAGCAGTAAACATCTTCCCTTACACACTATCAGCTGTAATATCACTTATTCAGGATAGATTGCCTGTTAAACTCCATTGGTTGATATGCCTCAATGACAAAATTTACACCAAGAATTTATTGGATAGATTGTGAAATAGATTATAGCAGAAAATGGATTTTTCTCCTCATAAAATCTTCAAGACTTTAAGTATTCCTTCCACTCCAAATAGCATGATAGATCAAAATTAGATTTTCCTTAATCTAAATAAAATAAAAAATATCCATGTCAGACAAAATACTTTAATAATTTATTCAAACTTAGAAATTCTAGATTTTTTCTCTTAATTTTAGATTTCTGATTTTTTTTTAAATTTAGTGAGAAAACTATCAACATTTTAATTTAATACATTTTGATCATTAGTCATGCTAAATCATATTAACAATCTACACCAAAAGTATCAGAACCAGCATATTCTCTGATATTTCCATTTCCCTACAAATGTTTTAAATATAAGAACAATATAAAACTAAAATCCCTAAGAAACTTCTTCCCCAGAAAAAAATCTTACTATCTATACTAAAAAATGAAATTTCATAATTTAATAATTTTCCCTGTGAATGCAACAGACAAAATAAGAGGGGGACAACAGAAGAGAGAAAAGAGAAATAAATCAGAATCTAGGTACTACTGGGAAAAGATAGCACCTGAAGTGCTTAAATAAACTGTATTCTGCTCCCATCGTGTCAGGTTACTAAATACCAATTTTTTTGTACTTTCTGGGAACCTTTCCCATATCATGCTGAGGCATTTACATTTTACACAAATTAACATGTGACTACTATGCTAAATGGCTAATGGAATATATGTTTAGTAACGTGAAAGCTGAAAATCACTTAAGAGTGTCAAGTGAGGTGTCTTCACCTCTGCTGCCAAAAAGGCTGCCAGTGGTGTGTCAGAGACAACACAGTTTCCAGAGGAGTTGAGTAGGAAACAATGGTGCCTCATTCTAGGAGGATGAGGAGATTTCCAGAAAAGAATCTGCCTCGTTCAGTCATACTCACCACACCTCACACAAGTGCTGCCAGATGGGTACCTCAAGCAGAAGACTACATGGAAAGAGTGTAATACATCACACACAGCTCCCTGTCTTTATTCAAGAAGAGACACTTGTAGTAGTAGTTGCCAGTAGAATCAATAGACTAAAATTAATCATCTGTTGGCTGAACTCAGTAGGAGCCAGCATGTGCTGGAGTCAGAGGAAATGCAATAGAGCTGCACTTCTTGTGTGCCTCAAAATTGTCTTTAACAGTCTCATAATCAACATAATTTGAGAACTCTACCATACTGTTCAGCTATGCCAAGCTGGAACCACCACTTTCGGATGTTTACATAAGACAAGGCCCACCACATGACTTCCTCTTTTCTTTTTCCCCCAAGGGTGTAGGTAAAGGAGAAGAACTTGCCTACGATCCATAATCAATGTCCATTGCCCTTTGAGGGGAGGCTCTCATGGCTCCCAGTAACACATGAGGGGTCTGGCAGAAAGATGAAGGAAACCCAGGACTTGGTTTCACCACAATCTTCTTGTCTGATCTTGAAGAGTCAAGTTCTGTACCTAGTGACTCACTTTACCATCTGCTCAACATCATAGGAGTACTGTGAGGATAAATACATTATGAGTAGGAGGCACCAAGTAACTACAGTGTTGAAGGCAATATAGTATGTTGGCTACCAAAATGAAGGTGTAATTGTAGCTTATACTATGTTCTTCTGCAATAGTAGTAAAGAAAAGCCAACATAGGCTTTAGTAGGTGGTAGCTGCTACCAAAAAAAAAAAAAAAAAAAAAGCGAAGGGAAAAAAAAAAGCTCAGGACTTACATAAGATATTGATTCTATTTAGTTGTAAATTGTAAATTTGTTCACTTAAGAAGAAGAGACTCAGGTTCAATTTTACACACCATCAGCTGTTTGTTTACATAAACTGGAAGAGCATCAACAACATAAATATAGTATAATTCACACTCAGTCCAGAAAGTACCAAGAAAGTACCTGTAGCTATTTACTTGGGCTGGGCTCTTCTTGACTTCAAGATCTTCTTGTTAGCAAATTGAAATAAGAAACTGAATTCATGTCTTCTGTGTTCCATGGCAACTGCTTTTATTTTTTTCAGCTTCAGTAATTCTAAGTAACTTTTTCCCTGCACAAAATATTTTTTTAAATTAAATCCTTGCTGCATGCATCCTGATGGGCCTTTATTTCTTTTGTTGTGGAGAGGACAGTAAGGGCAGCTTTAAACCTGAGAGACAGGTAACCCTTTATACCCTCATAAAATTTTTATTGACTTTTACACACCATCACAGCAGTTTCATATTTCATTCTGTTACTGAGAACACCTTGGTTGCTAAGTTATCTTGGTGTGGTGAACATCACACTCTTAATATTTGCTATTACTTTTTTAATTCTGTGGCTGTCCTTATATGTAAAAAATACAGAAGAACAAATTGTTAAATTCTGCTGATGACTTTCAAGACATGTTTGTGATCAAAAACTTAAATCACTGTCTTATTTTTTTAATCTACAGAAATAATTAGAATAGCTGCCTCTATACCCATGTCTTAATAATTATCTGAAAGAGTTCTGAGTTCCTAAAATTAAGTGTGCTCTACAAATTAAAAAATAAGTTTTATTTTAAATGTTCCTTTCCTTAATTGTCTATTAACAATGACTGTGAGATTACTGTTGGAAATTAATCAACAACTTAAATGTGCATTTATTTTATTTCTTGTATATGGACTTCTTTGGAGGTTTGCCAAACAGTAACTGAACATTTGAATAATAATAAATTTAACTTTTTTACAACCCACAGACAAGTCACGGTAAAGAATGTCATGCAAGCCTTGCTCCTTACCAAGGCTGAGAATTAACTGCCTAAATAAAAAGTTGTAAGTCCAACTTGGCCACGATCAAAGGAATTATTCCAGCGTCTCAGCACTTAATGTGTCAGGCTGCCAACATGGGAACCCTACCTTGGCCCAGTATAATTGAATTACAACATGATTTACCTTGTTGCCTTTGCCTTTTTCTTCACCAACTGGTATCTGTATTGGTGTTACAAAAGAACAGTTTTAAAGGAGACAATTTAAACAGAATAATGGTTTCTGGTAATTTTCACGAATATAAATGCATATATATTCTTTTTGTGGGTTTAAGCTCCTAAATTATATTCCCTTCATCAGGTTATTGTCTAGTATATCATTCCTTTAATGTTCTGTACTTGCAAAAACTTCATAATTTTCAGGAAGGATTACATAAAAAAATAATTTCTTTTCTGAACTGCAAAGATGAAAAGAACCTTTTTCTTTCAAAATTTGAAACGCAGACTGCTATTTGAAAAACAGATCAGCCAATAGTCTCAGAAACCACTCTGTCCTGCTGTGTAAATCTATGACATAGCAGTGTGAAACCTGTCACTCCAATGCTTATTCGTCCTTCCAGGCACTCAGCAGGTGGTAAAAGCATCTCAGTAAACAAAAAGGGCATTTGAATTGCCATTTCATGTCATTTTTCACTTGGGAAAATTTCCATCTAATCTTAAAAAGCTGATAGCACTTTAAAAAAATCTTTTTCTGTCTTTTCTCCCTCTAGATTACTTATCAATAATTATGACTTAAATGGTCTTCTCCCAGTTTGCATTCTGAATTGCAAATATCTGTCTATAGCCTTGATGGTAGCAGTAATCTTCATGAGTACATCTACATGATTTCACATGTACTTGAAATATCTCTTCTACCCCACACAGAGAAGCAGCAAAAAGTACCCAAACAAAATAATAAAAAAACCCACAAATAACACAAATCACTAAAAAAAAAAAAACCACAACAAAAACCAAAAAACACAACAAGAAGCAGCAAAACAGAACTAAAACCAAACCAAACCAACAAACAAAAAAAACCCCAACCAAAAATAGTCTAAATGTGATAGATCACACACATAAAACATGACCTGACAGATTGACAATCTGGAACAGTTTGCTCAGCTAAGCTATTGACACCCCAGTCCCTAAAGTGTTCAAGGCGGGGTTGGATAGAGGTTTTGAGCAACCTGGTTTAGTGGAAGGTTTCCTGCCTACAGGAAGGGGACCGGACTAAATGATATTTTTGATCCCTTCCAACTCAAACCATTCTGTGATTCTGTGTTTCTGTGAAAATTGTGTACACCTCAGCTAACAGTTCTTGCTCACAAAGCTTAGTTTTTTTTCTTTTTCTTATGATCTTTACAAACATCAATCCTACATGCTATGAAGCAATCCAAATACAACAAGAATGGGACAATCTGAAGTACGTCAGGACCTTGTGCATTGCCATGCAAAGCATCTTTGAAAGAGCAATTGTTAGTGGTACAACATGAGTAGCAGCTGGCTGATGGACAGCAATGCAGCAGCAGCCTGCCATGGCCTGCCGTGACAGTTTTCTGGGAAGACACCAGCTCTTGGGCCAGATAACCACTTAGGAGATGAGCAATGAGGGTCAGTAGCTAACCAACCCAACATCTTGGTCTCCTTCCTAGTGTTATACTAGGCAAAACAGGACTTACACTGTTCAAACACAGCAAATGAAAACAGTTCTAAAATTGACAGCATACAGCAGTTTTTCCACACGTGTTTACATAGACTGTTTTAGTTCAGAACCTGGGGTGTGCTAATGTGAACTTAATGAAAGGGTGAGTATAGAGGTGGTTATTGTTGTCTATCAATGGTTATCCGCAGTAAAGCTAACAGACCCACTGTTCCAATTAATTTTTTGGCTTCCCACCCTGGTGTAACAGGACCTGAGGCAGATCAATGAAGTAAAACACTGAAAACTGTTCCTTTAGAGATACAAAAATGTGCAGGGATTCTTCTTTAGAGTACTGCATTTGTCTGTTCAACTACTGTGCATGCACTATACTACTTAAGATAGGTTTTGCAAGCACCAGACTTTTTTTCTCAAAAAAGAAAAAAAAATTCATCTCTAGATTTACCAAAACATTTAAGAAACTTTTCTCAAAAAACTAATGCTTAAGCTTCATTAACTGCCTGAAACAGAAAGAGGACAGCTAGAGTTACAATTACAATTGTGATGTGAAAATGATTCAGTGGAATCTTCTTTATGGATAAAAGTCTTATATTTGATGTTCCTAATAACTATTCAGAACAATTTTGGCTTTTACAGTTCAGACCAGCACACAGTTCACAACAGCACACCAAAATACAGCAAAACATGACAACTTAATGGCACTGCATTTCCTTATTTTACTGAGAAAAAGCACTTATTACTATAACTTACAGTAAACTATTATGCAGATATGTCATATTAAAGATTCAAGAATCTACCCATTACTCATAGTGAAAGGCCAAGCTATGCATCAATCTTTTGGACAGTGTTTAGAAAATGTTAATAAAAGCTTTGTATCCATAAATTGAAATAATGCATTTCCTATTGTGTATTGCAAATAGAATAAAAATAGTTTGTACTTTAGAGACTTAACATTTTATTATTGCTATTTCTCTTCTCTTAAAATAGGATTTTTTATAAAGACATCTGAGAAGCATTTTGGTTTTTGAAAGAAAAAAATCATTAGCAGAAAATTTTAGATTTTAAAAAATTTACTTTATTAAATAATCTATAAAATCTGCTAAATATCTCTTATTTTATAGAATATTATGGATTAGATATTTTTGAGTTAGGTGCAAAAGCATTTCTGAAAGTGTCTACTGGCAGAGGGATGCATCAAAATGGTTTTATGCATGATATCTCCTCAACCTAGATCATCCATCAATAGAGAATCTTCCTTTGGAGTATCAAGAACACTGAATTTTTCAACTTTGGTTCAATAATCCCATTTGACACCAGATCAGTTATGTTTATGAAGACAGAGCTGCTAGTGGCCTGGATTTTAATCTCATCTGTAAAGCAGGTGCAGTTTGTACTGTAATGCTTCAATTTTATGCATGCAGATCCAAACCACTTCTCTTGGAATGCTTTTAAAAACAATCTGTTTAAATCCCATCCCTACTTGAAATATCAGAATTCTAAGGGATACTGCTTAGCTATTTTGACCACATAATCTGCCTTATGTTCGCAAATTCAAATCAGAGTGATATGGCAGAATATTAATTCATTTTGTAATAGTCCTTTGACTGTTGGGTGTTGATTGACAAGAAACTCAACATGAGCCAGCGATGTGCACTTGCAGCCCAGAAAGGCCATCATATCCTGGACTGGACTGAAAGCAGCAGGGCCAGCAGGGCCCCTCTATCTGCTCCTGTGAGACCCCATGCAGAGTATTGCATCCAGCTCTGGAGCCCTCAGCACCAGAAGAAATCTGTTGGAGTGAGTCCAGAGGAGGCCTCTAAGATGATCAGAGGGCTACAGCCCTCTATGAGGCCCTCTGCAGCCTCCTATGAGGACAGGATGAGGAGTTGGGGTTGTTCAGCCTGGGGCAGAAAAGGTCCTGGGGAGACCTTAAAACAGGCTTCCAGTATCTAAAGGGAGTCAACAAGAAATCTGGAGGGACATATTACAAGCACATGTAATGATAGGACAAGGGGGAATGGCTTTAAACTGAAAGACTGTACATTTACCATGGGTATAAGGAAGACATTCTTCACTGTAAAGGTAGTGAGGCACTGAAACAGGCTCGCCTGGACAAGTTGCAGATGCCTCATCTCTGAAAATGTTCAAGGCCAGGTTGTATGGGGCTTTGACAACCTGATCTACTGGTCAAAGGTTCCTTACAACCCAAACCATTTCATGATTCTATAATTCTATGATACAGTTCCATGTCAGCCAGCAGATTACAAGTCTAAGCACTAAGCAGATTTTAAAAATTAACAGCAGCAAAGCCATCAGTGGCTAGGAAAGTGCTGCATCCATGTAAGTTTCATTGCCCAGCAGCTCTAGCTTTTATCTTGGGAATTTGATACTACATCATGTAAAAACCCAGAAATAATTAACCACATCACCACACTACATCAGCCTACAACTAACCGTGAAGTTAAGTGTTTAACATGTAAGGTTCTACCTGTATATATCTTTAATATATCACAGCATGTTTTTTACATGATATTTATTATTTATGATGCATAGTTAAACTTGGTAGTGGCAGGATTGTTTTGATACATAGCTTTCTACAAAGAAACCTATATATTCTTTGCATTCATGGGTATATTAACATCTATCATAGAAGCCTATGCTAAACAGAGATGGGAATCTTGAGTTTCAGCAGAATACTCACAAAATTGCAGAGCAAAAATTTTACAAATAAAGGAAAGAATCAGTTGACATCACAGGCAAAGAATAATAGTTTATATTAGGAAGGAGAGAGCAATGAACCACAATATGTTATTCTCACATGTTTTGGCCACAAGGGGCACACAGTACAAAAGCAAGCTGCAGCCTCCAGTGCTTACATATACATGAACCCACACCATTTGTGCGTTTTCCTTACAAATAAAATGTGGAGGAACAACAACAACAAAAATATTTGAAGCAATCATCTATTAATATGACCAAGACTTTTAGATTTTATCTGAAGCCAGAAATACTCAGCTCATTTAATTTTCAGCAGAAAATCCAGGAACATTACTTTTCATTATATACATTAAATAAAAGTGGATAAAAATATCTATACAAGTTTTCTGGAAAGTAGTGCCTTTGAGATCATTGTTAATTTTGAAAGGTTTGCATTATATTGGGTTATTTTATGTGAAGGGTTCATGGCTGGGGACAATTGCAACAAATGACACTCTATCATATACAGAATTGTTATGTAGTATTATTTATCTCAATACATATAATGCATTATTTGCTTTAATAATTTGCTTATCTAAGACTTTTTAAAATGTTTACATTTCAGCAAGCAAACTAAGAACAGTTATTGCCAGTCCTGTGACTTCATGGTTCCAGTAAAACACTAGCACAAGGAACACACACAGGGGTGCAAGAGCAATAGTAAAGCAAGGTGGATAAATCTGCTACAGATGCTCATAAGCAAGCAAGCATGATAAAACAAATGGTTCTCCTTCATGTCTGAATTCTTTGCATCACCCATGGCATCTGAAGTCTCAAATGAATGTCAGCCAGTGCAAATGAACTTGTCAATTATGAATGTAAGCCTTAACATCCCCAAGTTATTTCTCACACTGTGCTAGAGACCAAATTCAGAGACAGACTAAATTTTGGCACATTGTATTCTACTGAAAAAAAAGGCTGGTAGCAAAATTTACTACCAGCCCTTGGTGTAATATCATTTCCTGAGTCTGATGCAAATGTCTGGTTTGACACTAAAAAAGTCTCTAAAAAAATCAGATTTTAAAAATGAAATTATTACATATAATTCTTCAGTCTGAATTAGCTATGACCTTTCTTCATTGGATGCCTTTCTAAACATGATGGACATTGATCTCTAGCTCAGTATTGGAGAGAAGACATTTAGGATTTGAAAATACAAATTAGGCTAATTCAGATGTGGTGCTCAAGTAAGGTGTGGAATTTAATTTTGATAATTCTGTCAAAACATTATTCAGTTGTAACTGTACCTTCCTAAATGTGGGATGATAATTTCCTTTGCAGGAAATAACTCAGAAAGGTTTCTAAGGAAACCAGGCAAGCACACCAAACTAATATCAGGTTTTATATGACAGCGAATACCACACAAGGAGAGTTGGAAGAGAATTTTCAAGGGAAAATGCTGTAAATGTGAATGAAGATAAATCTAGGTTTAAACACTGGCAGTGTTTGAGAATCTCTGCTTCTGACTCCAGATATGTTAATTCTCAGGGTTGCTGTTCCCTGAGATTCTCCTCGGAGTTCCTGTTCCCCGAGGTAATAAGGTTTTTGGGCTTTTCTTGCCCTAAAGGTTCCACGCCGGTGCCAGAGAAGACAAGCTGTGTCCACCAGCCCATGTTTCCAAGGTTGTTTATTCTTTCATTATCTCTCTGTCCTTTCTCAGCTCTGCAAGGCGTCCCCAGCAGAGCGAGACACGCGGCGGACTGACTGGATCAGAGGGTCTGGACTTTATGTACCGTCCCCTTGATCCAACCACTGTCCAAAACATATTTTTTTATTTACAAAATTTTGCCAATACTTACTACCTATGTTAATATGTCATTTCTACTCTAAACAAATCCTTGAAATCCAACTCAGCAAAAGATGGGAGATGAGAACAAGAACAAGGAGGACAGGGCCACTCCCCAATTCCTCCATCCTGTCTCTTCAAACCCATATACTAAAAATCCTAACTTCTACATCTACATTCTGTAATAAACTAACTACTACTTATTTTGAATTCTTTCAGCTTGTGGTTCTTCATACAATGTAGGTATCCACTCCCATGGCCAGGGATCAAGAGCAGTGTCCTCCTGGGCTCTGTGTGAGGCTGGCTGACCCCCTTGTACAGATCCCAAATCCCCCTGTCCGGTCTCCAAACCCTTCAGGGCGGCCAGAGGGATGTCCTGGACTCCAACAGTTAATAGGTATTTTAATAGGTATTTAATAGGTATTTATACCAAAAAGAGGTATCCAACACATGAACAGGAACATGCACATGAACAGAAGTGTGGGATACAACTTATTGACAAAACACAAATGCAAATGAAGGAAGGTGAGGAAAGAAAAATGCAGATTATTTTAATGGCAAACACTTTCAGAATGGGCAAAGTGAGTGAAGTGGGAGAAATCTCACCACCACAGTAATGATAATTGCTTTGGTGATTTGACCATAGTCAGATAAAATTATGGCCAATGGAGACAGAAACTGCACACAAGAAAATTAGATGGGAATCTTTTTTTCAAGTGCAAAGCAGCCTGAATAACTGCTAAAAGTCAGCCTTCCAGACTCATAAAGGGGAAAGGGCATGTCTGGATTTTTGATTTTTCCAACTTCAGGGATGCCTGAATACTTCTAACAGCCTTGGATATCTTTAATTAAATATTCTTCTGTGAAGGTTGCTCCTTGTTTTCTTACTCAGTAGAGCTAAACTGGTTCTCTACTGTGTAAGGGACCAGAGGGAGGGAGGTGGTCCAAGGATTTAATGTGTCCTGATGTTTAGCATGCAGGTGCAAAATCTTAAAAAAAACAAACCAAAAAAACAAAACCAAACAAAATCCACAAAACAAAAAAAGGCTAGATGCATGACACATGAGGTTTCTTTCCTAGATAAAGGCAGGGGGAAAGGGCCAGTGCAGTCATGCTTGCTGGGAACTGTGAGCAAAGCATGTGACTGTGCACAGCTCTGCTCTGGCAGGTGCTAACTGTGAATAACAAGGGCTCTGTGCTCCAAACTGAGAATATGTTACAAATGAATAAGAGAACACCTGATGTAAATGCTTGTGATGACATGAACGTGAGCTTTTCAGGCAGAATCAATACCTTCCATTAGATCACCTCATATTGTTGGGAAAAGTCACACTTCTGGTGGATATAAACTTTCCCTCAGGCCACTACAGTTACATCTAGGCTAGGGACCAGGTGGAAGATTATGGGCAGTGAAAAGCAATTCCCTTTCCACCCACATACATGTACTTTGGATTACTCTATTAAAAAGAGATAATTGCAAAATATTGAACAAAATATTTCATTTATAAACTATTTTATCATGTACCATGAATGCAAATAGATCAAAATAACAAGGTTGGTTCTCTACACCACCTAGAAATATTCACTTATTGATTACACAGACGACTTCTTAACCTTCTTTATCCAGTAGTGTGTGTTTTCACACAGGTTTCAATAGCAACCTGCTATTTTTAAGGTCCATTCTAGAACTGATTTGGAAATAAAATTATTTAACAAACAAAAGTATGAGGATATATTTACTTAGACTCAGCAGACTATCATTCAGGAATTCCTCTACACAGGTGGGAAAACCCTAAGTGCTTTTGATGCAAACACCTGCAGGGTGGTTACCTGTGCCCTTATAATCAGGCATGTACCCTTCACCTGAACTTTGCAGACAATGAATTCTTCACCAATCTCTGTGCATTAAAAGCAGGAAAAAGAAGATATTTTCCTGCCAGAGATGAAAACTTCTGGTGAAAAGGTGGCTTTTGTATTTTTATTCCAGAAAAAGTAAACAAATGAAAACAAAACAAAGAGCACGCATTTTCCTCTCTGAACTTACTAACAGAAAATCCCCTGTTTATCAACCCATCAGCAGAAGAATACGTTTCTTTTGATTCAGCTGAAGAAGAAAATTAATTATTTGTTTTCCTGTCAATAAATAAAGCCCTCATATCTTTGTCTGAACTTAAAGTAAAAGGTATATTTTTATTTAAAGACACATTAATATATATTTGTGCTTTGGAAAGTGATTTTTTTTTTCCTCCCTTTTGCAAGCATATATACACACAGATATTTAACTAATATATAGACTGGGCATTTAACATCAAATGGTCACAGGAGAAAAGAAATTAATGTAAATCATAAACTAAGTACTACCTTCCTAAAAACAGCCTTTGGGCAAAAACAAGCAACAGTTTAACTAGCAAAGACAGATGCTAAAGGGTGACTGTTTTGCCTCTTACCATCATTTGTTGAATAGTTCTGTAGATATAAGGAGCAAGCCACTGAGCCAGATCCTGCTGTTCAAGAAATATGTTTCACAGCCAGGTAATTGCTTTCCTCAGACTGTTGTCCTAAAAGGAGGGGAAGGACGGGGAAAAACCTAACGGTAAGCAGTGGACTACTTTGAGAGGATCTGGTCAGAAAACATTTTGGGTAGCTTAGTTTCATTGCAACTGTTTGTTACTACACATTTTCTGCAATAAAAAAGTAAATTTTCAAAATAAAATTCCATCAGTGTTAGACCATAAGCAACACTCTAGATTATACTATACAATAAAGATCAACAATGCCATTTGGAAATGAAGGAATGCTATCAAATAAAATCACATTACAATATATACACGTTTGAGAAAACTATCTGCATTCTATACATAGACAAATGTATGTAAGTCTTCACTTACTGGTTTTTTCGGGCTGCCTTTTTTTTTTTTTTTTTTACATTTTGCCCTACATCATTTGATAGAGGATTCTTGTAGTACATTTGTAAAACACTGCTGAAAATTTTCAAAAGACCTGATGCTGATGTTGAAGACAAACTGGGTGAACCGCCAAAAAAAAAAATTCACTTCCTTGAAAGGTGTTCATAGAACAGGCTGAATTAATGTTTTTCTTCCACCATTAAGAAGTTCACTGTTTCTCATCAGGCTGAGGGTCAGTATCACGTGTAAAAATGAGTTGCTAATGGACACTACATGCTGTAGAACCCTATTTATAAGAGTGCCACACAATTTTAAGGTGGACTTCAAAGGCAAATGACCCTCCATCAGACCCTTCTGTTAGTAAAGAAACAAATGAGCAAGTTATGAATTTCACAAACTCATATTTTCACATTAGTGAACAATTTACTTAAACCGTTATTTTAATTTCCAGCACTGAATATGAACATTGAATCTGGCTATCCATTTGATATTCTTTAAAATTATAGCACAAGTCCTGTACACGGAAAAATCAATTATTTAACCTTGATGAAGAAAAAACTGGAATTTGTACCTTTTGAAGCACAGAAATAATTTGTATGTAACAGATCTTCAATGGCTGTTTCTAAATTATGGATTTATGGATGTAAAAGAAGCAGTTCAGGCATATTCTATTCTATTTGTTGAAAAAAAGTGCATTTGTCTTACTACAGCATTGGTCAGATGGTCTTTCTCTGTCCAGAAGAACAGATGAACGCTGATTTTATGTCGGAGTCATATTGTCACTCATTCCATTTTTTTATATTGTTTATGAATAAAATTATTTTCTTATGGGTGTCATTTTAGCAAATGATATGTATAATCTTCCCCCAGCACTACTTGCAGTTGTATCAAGTAGGTTAGAGCCTGACATTGCATCAGGGTGCCCAGGATATAGCTCTATGTCTATTCTGTCTTCAATGGCACAAGCATGAGGGATTCAGAACCACATCTGGTCTTTTCATTGTATTTTTAGTCTGTGCAGGTAGGAAAAGAGATGATTTAAATGGTAGCTATTTAGATTTGAAAAAGTAGTAAAGACCTTTACCAGCTTTTAGGTGCTGCAGATGTAAATTGAAGAGCAAATAGTAATGCAAATAATGTCACCCAGAATTTTCTTAGCCTTCTGATGTTTCATATTGGAGTCAGAGTTTCTCACTTTCCCATGCCTTTTAACATAAACAAAGAATTGTCTTTTGTAAATATGGCCAATGTTTGCATTCCTTCAGATGGGAGGAGAATGTGATTGATAGTCTGATTGACCAGTGTGGTTGAGAGGTGGGAATTTCACCTTCCAATCCACTGTCACCTTGATAAAAGCATATATTTGGAAATAATAAACAAAGGCTCTTTTTTGGCCTCAGCACTGCATCTCAAAAGATTCCAGGTCTCTGTGTGATCATTTCATGTCCGACTGCATCAAAATATCACACAAGATCAATAATTCAGGAAGTGGTCAAGGGCTTTAACATACATAGCATCTGTACATCTCCTTCACACATTATAAATTTCTCCTACTGTTTGGTTTATTTTGAAAAATAGTCCAAGTATATACCTGTAGACTCAGATCTGCACTGCATTGAAAGCAGTAAAATAGATCCTTGTGTGATTTTGGAGACAGGCATTCTAGCCAGAAGCTAAACTTCTAGATCTTTTTTCCACCTTCAGAGAAACTATTCCAGTTTACAATAGAAAAGAAATTGGCTTATTAAAGAAAAATATAGATAAAACCTGAAAAATGAAAAAAAAAAAAAAAACAAAAACCAAACAAACCCAAACCCTATTTGCTTTAATTTAGAGATGGGTAAATCAATTTAAACTAAAATTCATTTTTCAGTCTCTCACAGAATGAATTTTTTTCTAACAATTTTGTTGCTACAATAAAGCCTTGACAAATCGGAACTTACAGTGAAAGCTGTGATAGACCATTAACTAGAGAGGATGCACTATAAAATAGCAGGGAAGCTGTCAGTGGGAATACAATTTTCAGGGGATTTACTTTTGTAGTTATATAAGAATATTAAATAAAAGTAATGTAATACAGGAAACCTTACTGCATTAATGTTATTTGACAGGTTTTACTGTACCTGTTTTCCTTCAAAGCCCCTTTTCTCATTTCTTCATCAGTATTCTTCTCAATAGATAAAAAAACTCTTCAAACATAGTCAGGTGGATCATTATACAAAAATGAGCCCAAGAGAAGCAGGCTTAAACCTGAGAATTCAAAAAGCATTCTGGTCAATCCCACGTGTCTTCAAAAGCTAGTGCTGTCCTGCTGCTGAGACATACCGGATGGGATATTTCCAACAGATGACTGCTGGTGGGAAGAGCACAGTAGGTGTGAAAATGGAAGCTGCCTCCAAAACTATCATCTTCTCTGAAGGGAAAAGGTAACTAATGGATTTCTAATGGTTTTCTGATCAGTATCCCATCCATGTGCAGTGAATGTTTTGGGCACTTCTGACTTCTGCATGGGTGTAAACTCTATAAACTGTTCTGCTAAGGCTCTGTGGCTTTCCAGCCATTTTCTGATTCAAAACTAATACTCTCCCTGGAGTAAGTTGGGTTTGTGTTTATGCTGTGTTTTCATTATTATTTGTTTTTGTGCAGACATAGATCTGAACTAAAACACAAAGCAGACATAATGACACCCATGGACTGCAAGAAGCAGACTGCTCCAAATTAAAGCACAAAGGAAACTATAAAGAAGTTAAATTAAAGAAATTTATAACTTGGTCTCTTGTTAAATTTTATCTTGTCTGCTTCACATTTTTGCCACTTGTGGGTGGAAGAAAAAAAAAAAAAAAAAAGGGTTTGCAATTGAAAGCATACCTGAGTCATCACAGACCTCCAGAGGAAATGAGCCTACAGGTAACAAAAGTTGTTAGGTCTGTCTGGTTAAGGAGGGTATCTGTAAGAGGCTGAACCTGGGCACCAGGCAGAGACTTGGGTTCTAATCAAAACAGATGCAAGACCCAAATGGTGAGGAGTGCTCTCAACTGGATTCTTCCCACCAAAAGCACAGTTGCCGTGTCCCTACCCAAATTCCTAACCTTGACAGCCAATTTTTAAGTACAAGACTACTTAACAGCCTTAAAACCTCAATGGGTTTTGAGCAATTTTGTTAATTTAAGTAGTTTTTTTCTCTTCTGCATCTAATTTTCTTTGTCTTACTCACTAGCCAAACTTCCTTCTATGTAAAAGGACTAGAAAAATGTTAGTTCAAAATGTGGTTCCACCAGCTTTAAAATATATGTATGTTATACATTACTCGTAAATATGATTGATGGAAATCAACCTCTGAAATTCTATTATATCTGTACTGGTCTCTCTCTACTTCTGTTTCAACAAGACCATCAGCCTCTTCACAAATTTTGGATGAAGCAAATTTAATTGATACCTTTCACACTGTTTGGAAAAAAAAACCCTAATTACTAACATAATGAGCACTAATTTAGTGAGCATTTTTGGGATTGAGGTTTTTAGGTATAAGATTAAATTTTAAAAGCAATTTAATTTTGTATAAAATGTCCAGCAAAAAGCACCAAAACTGAATATTAGATATGTAGTTGTTTCGGACTTTTTTAAAAAATGAAAATATGAAAAAATGTTTTATTTTTGGTTTGAAAAGAAGAAAATATAATAAATATTGACATATATAATAATAAAATATATGTCAATATTTATACTATTGACATATAAAAACCTAATATTGCTGAATTTGTGTGGTTTTTTCATCAGCATATTACTATCACCTCTTTTTGCCTTTATCAGTTATCTGCACTATTTGAGGTGTCTGTATTATCAACAATAAGGGATATTTGAGGTTTTCTTTAGTAATAAGCAGTGCAACTCAGTATGGGGAGTTTATGGATTGAAGCCTTTGCACGGTTCTGATGCAAGCTGCATTTATGCTTTGGGGAACAAGGATTTCAGAGTATGTCTAGGCCTGGTTGTACAGACTGAATGCCTGTAAGCAGGTGAAGCACAGCTTCCAGTTGAATTTCAACCCAAAGATATCTGATTCACATCCTCTGAGGTCATTGAGTAAGGTCAACCAAAGCTCAAAAGCAGGAGTGATCAAGAGGTTCATTTCAAAAGAGCAACCCGGATCAGAACTAAAATACTAAAATCTTTGCAAAATCCAAATCCATGTCCATTGTAGTAAAGTTCAAACTGAAGAGGGGGAAAAGGAGCCTTTTTCAGAAGGATTAATCTATTTTTGGATGTCAACAACTGATGTCTGCATTTAAGACGAACACTTAGACTATCTTTACAATCATTTCAAGAAACCAAGACCTACAGAAAAGTCCCATTTAATAACCTATCAGAGATCTGATAAATCCCACCTTCCTATTCCTGTTTCACCTCAACTGACTTTAAAGATCAGATTAATAATTAACATAATGGATATTTACATTGGCCAGAGGACCTCAGTGAGTTTTCTAATTGTCCAGTTTGAGAACTAAAAAAAATGTTGATATTCAGCATAATTCTGTTCTCACAATAAAGTATGTTTCCTCTTTTAAATCATTATGAAGCTTAGAGAGAGCATGTATGCATTTGTTTTCATTCTCACAATTAGACATATTCTAATGTCTGATGAACACAAGTGGTAAATTAAGATCACCTTTGCTCCTAACTTCTTTTTGAGTGAAAATACAAATTTGATTCAGATATCTCACAAGTCTCCTCTCTCTTGTCATATGAGATATTGGATCAGGTCATTAAATCAGTGAGGTTTAACATCTATTGAAATCTTGAAAGGGACTTTAATGTTTCTTGTTGAAAAGAGATTTACTTATTTTCATAAAATGTTAATTTAAGTAACATCTAGAAACATTACAGTGAACTAAAGAAACACAGACATAAATTCAGAAATAAATGAAAAATAATTAATTAGGCAAAATCAATCAGCTCTGCCTTTTATAGAATTGAATGGTTTAAAATGGATTTAAGATTACTGAGTGCCAGATTACTACTTTACAGACTTTATTGCCATGTATATAACAATAGTCTTTAACCACTCTCAACACACCTCTCAGTGGAAAGAGTAGTCCAGGCTACAAGTTTAATGCAATGTGTTCAGAAAACTAATTCAAGAATGCCTTGTTAGGATTGAAAAAGATTTAAAACTACGAGTTTTATGGAGAACTTCTCTACTTGTCTCAAGTTGTGCTATTACATAAACTCAAAAAATTTCACATCCTCCTGAAAGCAGTATCCACACAAGTGCTCTAAACAACTTGTTTTGTTGGTTTAGTACATATCAAAGTTAATCTGCAGGATTCCACAGATCTCAGCCAAAAGATACCATGATCCTGCTACCCCTTTACTACATGATATCCTTCTGGTGATAGGACTTACTGAGAAAATGGAGACTGGTGCTTAACCTCAGGGAACTTTGAAGAGGTTGAACTTACAGTTATTGTTTTCCAGTTCGACAAGTATTATGCTATAAAACACAGTAGAGTCAAAAACGGAAAAATCATAAAAACAAAAGAAGAGGGTCCAGAAAGAAGTCTAAATCAAAACTGAAAAGTGCAGATGTCAGGGTAAAACATCTCTTGGTCCATTGTCACATTGGTACAGAAATTTTGTCTTTCTGCTTGCACTGTAGTCTAGAACTAACAAGATAAGAACTATCCTTATCTTGGTGATTAAGTCATAAGACTCTGCTTCATGAATGAAGAGCAGTCTTGTTTCTGAAGAAAATAAGTCATGTGCCATAAAACTCTGGGCATTATTTTGGGGTTTAGAATTCACTTTCCACAGACACAGACTGTCCTGACATGCCAAAGATAAAGAGTTTTGGTCATGCCTCAGTCAAACTTTCCTCTTGTTTGACTTTAACATACCAGATTCAGGACTGTGCCTGGTGCTAGCACTCTTCTACACAAACAGAGTTAGCTCCATGCTGAGTTTCAGGTGTCTGGTATGTTATACCATCTTGTAACTCTTTTCAGTTTTTGGGACAAGAGCTGCTAGTTGCATTTGTTTTCCAGCTCTTCACCAAGTAAACTTCTGCCACTGTAGGTTATAATGCAGAATCTGAGCCTTTGACATTTTATTTTCTTTCAACATAAAATGTGGAACAGGATGGACACATTCTTCAACTCAATAGTACATGGAGGAATAAAGCATTTTGTACAGACTCAGTAAGTACAACTGCCTTCCATGAAGAGGGAGAACACATAATGGTTAGGCAGCACTTACGCACAGTAGAAGACTTCATTCTTCTTAAGGGTCCTGAATAAGGTCATTCTTGAGCCAAAAAGAGGGGAAATTATAATTACATCTTGAACATTCCCAGTAATAAGCAAATCTCTTGTTTACAGACCAGTTCAGAAATCTTAGATACTGACTTTCTCATGAGACACAGCTGGGTTTAAAATGAGCTATGTGATATTGCCAATTAATCTTCCTAAGTAACAACATTTCTTAGTTCTCTGCCAAGGCAGTTGTAACATGGACTACCTGTACAGAAGTAATGCATACATAATGATATGAGCTCTACTATTGACTGGTCTAAAAATTGATTGCTTTTCTTTCTTTTTCTGCTTCATTTCTTTTGCTGGCTCGAACATCATTCATATACAGATTTAAGAAATGTTTATGACATATGGTTTTAAATGACAAATTATTTTGCCTAGATAACAAGATAAATGTGGCAATTGGGCTTTATAAAGCTGACAAAACTAAATATTTTCCATGTTTCCATGAAAGAAATTGAAGAAAACCAAAGAAACAAACAAATAAAATCACTGCAAGAATATTTTAATTAACTCAATAATTAAAATGGGTTGGATTTCATTTGTTTTTTTTTTCTCTCTCTCTATGAGTCCTTGCATCTCGAGTCTTGATGTATTACAGATTATGTTTACAAGAAATTTCAATGAAATTGGAAAAAATCAGAATGAATAATCTTCCATTCACGCATAATCTTGAGACAGAATGCCAAACAATGAGTGAATTCATTTAAATAATGAATGAAGCAGTTCCCTTAAAAGAAAAAAAAAAATCCTGTTTAGTTTCTCTTTTATTTGCAGAAACCATTGCAAAATGTCAAGTCCTTTGATAAAGATAATCATAATAGAGTAATTATATAAATCATATTTTGATTTAAGGAAATCCAACAACTTCTTGTAATTTGAAAGTGGAATGAATATACTTTCAAAGAACACAAATGGTTTAATATTTCTCTCCACTCTGCAGTTAATTCAGCCCACTTCTGCATACAGATAACCCTTGCTGTGTCTTGACATTGCCCTCTTGCCCAGTGCCTCATGGTGGGAAAGTTCCTTCCCATTTTCACATACAATGAGGCTGCTTATGGCTGTAAATATCTCAGCCAGGTGTTATTCAGCTGAAAAAGATATCTCCATGGTATTTTTCCTGATGCCACATGGATACTTATCCATGCTGCTTTCATCTGTGACTAACTGTTTGCAGCTTCAGCGAGGCACTGGAAGCAGCCTCGCTGGGAACATTTGGTGTCCTGACTCATGGGTGCTGGAATGAGCGAATAGCAAAAAGCCGATACATCCGGAAGAGCCTGAGGCTGAATTCTGAAATTCAATTTCCATTCCTTTGGACTACTAGAGAGCTAAATTGAGCGATGCAAAAAATCACTAAAGACTCAAAAAAGACATCTAGATTTTTTTTTTTTTCTCCCCCCCGGAGTAATCGAAGTAGTCAAGAGAAGCTGTTAGTAGGAATACTCATAGAAAAAGTCTGATAATGATATTTAATTTTACTTTTTTTTTTATCCTTTTCTTCCCCTATGCAGAAAAGACTAAATTCAAACTGTATTCTGTTTGGGATCTTTTCTGTCCATATCTATGACAGCAGAAATTTATCCCAGTACCATAAAATTGATGGGTAAGTATAGAGTAGCTACAATGAAAGTATTTTTCAACAAAGCATGAAATTTTATCTTTTTGAACAAAATCACATGCCTAAACAATCCTTTATATTGGTTATCAGTGATGAGGTCAACCTTTTAAAAACAGGCTGCTTCTTAAGAATACAACACACAATTAAAAAAAAAAAAAAAAAAAAAAAAAGAAGTTCCCAGCCACCCTTACTGCTTTGGAAATGCCAAATTATGCAGGATATTTTAACAGAGAATCATATTTGAAGCAAACATACTTTTAGGATTTTTAATGAAAAGCTATTTAGGTGTTCATTAGCTGTCCCCTCTGTTCTGATGCTTACATGTTCCTGATAAAAATATGAGATATGTACTTTTCTTCTTTCACAGTGCTCTCTCTATATAGAGTCAATTTCTTATTTTAGTTTAATAAGCTTAATTCTCAGGTTTCTTGCTTTTCCCTTAACATTTAGCCTAACATAAGATCAGTAATTTCAATGCTGTTTGACCTGAACCGCACATATGCACAAGATAGGAGAATCCAATACCTTTTAACAGAAGTCACACCAGGTTTGCCATGTCCTTCAGAGTCTGAAGCTAGGCTTTTTCCTCACCTAATAAAATTAGCCAAACATTTCCTAATTTCAGTTTAATTTAGTAGTTCTTGATCAAAATCTGTGTGACCCTATCATTCTGCCCCACTAAATATTTCCTAACAAGGTTTGTGCCTGGGAAATATACTCAAAAAACAAAGCTTGAAATGAAGCCAGAATGATCTCATTTCAAATGATCTTTCAGATTTCAGCCACTAACTTTGGCTCCTAGCTACAGATTTGTTCACATTTTTCACTAACCTACAAATTATTTGATTCACACTTTAAATTTATTCCATCTCCTGATTGAAGGCAAGCAAAAATAAGAGCTTTTGAAGTTTCCACTTGGCCATTTTCCTGGGAAGCAGATTTGTAGCACTAGCTAACCCATTTTTCAACAGCATGAATTCTCACTGCCCTGATTATTATGTGCTCATTTGTACTAATTCAAAAACAGTTCACAAAACTAACACAATCTAATTTGGTAACAATACCTATCCACCTATAAGCTGAAACAAATTATTAGACAATGTTCAGCTGTGTAGAGAGTCAGACTTGGAAGTATCTTTCGAACATAAAAATTTTTAGTTATTTTAGAAAAATCTTCTAAAATGAATGACAAGGCTACCCTTGCCAAAATGTGGTCTCTTGCATTCTCTGGGGGGAAAAAATTATATCTCTGTGGCCCTGTTTTTCTCCCAAAGATATAAATCCTACTATTCTTATTGATTGAAAATGAGGAAATCCCATTGTAAATTAAATTCTATCTTTCTAATGAACTCCTATCTGAATGCAGTCAAAGTCAATCCAATGAAATATAAAAACAATATTCTGGAAAAATGTGAGTGGCTGATAAAAGACATGAACTATTGCATTCCACAAACTGTTTGACACAAGCAGCTTTTTAAAACAGAGAAAACTTCAATATCACAGCTTTACATAAGCAACTTGATATGATTACTCTTACCTAGCTTCATGAGACAACATCCAAAGAAGTCAGACAGATTCTTAGAGTCAACACTCTGTGTTGTATTTCCTCAGCAGCACATTGGACCCATGTTGAGAAATGTTACTAGTGATATTCTGCTCGCACATGCACCTCTAGCTAATCTCAGATATTGTCCTACACAGTAAGAAAAGTGATATTCTCAATGATACGTGCATATGCTATGTATAGCTTTCCTTTTTTATTGCCTACCCTTAGCCACAAAAGCTGCTTCTGTGCAGTTGCCAGAGATTCAGTATATTGTACTTCTGTTAACTAACTCCACCAAGCAAGCTGAAAGTGGAATGATCTGAAGTATTTGACTGCCAAACTTTCAATTATCATTATGGTTTAAAAAAAAGGCAGTGCTATTTTGAGTGCAGTTACAATAGGACGCCACCTGTGAATAGCTGGTTGGAACGCCACGCCAACATAGCTTCATTGGCTTGTGTGAAATAAATTTTCACCCTCTAGCAATAACCTAAACTATTCAGACATGAAACTTGTCCTTCACTGCTCTCTAAAGCCACATCTGTTCACCAGCTATTTCTTCAAGCATTATTTCAGACGCTATCAAGAAGGTAAAACAATTAGGGTCATGTAGATACATACAGATAGATCTATTAACTGACAGTGCTCTCAGGTGAAAGTGATTATCATGATCTACACCATTTTGATGGGCCATTTCCATGAGCATATTTCTCCGTCAGATTTATTTCTTTCTATGAACAGAGCATTCCATTACCATCATTACTGCCTGTCTAGAGCAGTGATCATATTTGAAGCAAATCAAGATGCTGATGAGTATTTTACTGACATCTGATGGGTGGCGATGCTTTCGAAGTTCTCAGTGATACTTTAAATTCAGGATTCTGTCTCACAAAGACATATGCACTGTCTTGGTTTGTCTTTCCAGGAAATACTCACTCTGCATAAAATTAAATGTATCACAGCTCTAGTAGATCTCTCCAGCTGAACACTTATCAGGTTGATATATTTTACCCTAGTACAGGTCCATCTCTTCTTATGCTTCCCTTGGTTAATATGATTTCCCCAGATTTCCTGAAAACGTTTCCCAGAAATAGAACCATGCAATTTCCCTGACCACTATCATCCATTACCACTTCTGCAGTAAC
The DNA here is from genome assembly GCA_013397195.1 of Hylia prasina. Taxonomy (NCBI): domain Eukaryota; kingdom Metazoa; phylum Chordata; class Aves; order Passeriformes; family Sylviidae; genus Hylia; species Hylia prasina. Next base: position 1,249,088 of record VYXD01006937.1, read on the forward strand.
TTTAGTTTTTCCTTCGGAGGAGTTGGTGGGGTTATTTAGCCAGAAAAAAAAAAAGTAGGCTCAGGGGAGACCTTATTGCTCTCTACAGCCACCTGAAAGAAGGTTAGAGCCAGACTGGTGGGGAGATGGTGTCAGACTCCTCTTCCAGGTAACAAGAGACAGAACAAGAAGAAATGGTCCCAAGTTGCAACAGGGGAGGTTTAGATTAGACATTAAGAGAAATTATTCCTTGGAAAGAGTTGTCAAGCACTGGAACAGACTGCTAAGGGAAGCCGTGGAATCCCCATTCCTAGAAGTGTTCAAAAACCATGTGTTTACAGCACCTGAGGGCATGGTTTAGTGGTGAACATGGTGATAGTGCTGGGTTGGTGGTCAGACTTGATGATCCTAGGAGGTATTTTCCAACCTTAATGATTCTATGATTCTAATTCATCCAGTTGTCCATACACATATTTCCTACACTGTGACAACATATTTAAGTCTTTTTGAAGGCCATTATTAACCCATCAAAAGGTACTTTTATAGATAAGAAGCTAAATTCCTTCACAAAACCCATGACCTTTTGTAGCAATCTTGTGGTGATTGTGTGTCTTAATTGCAGTTTTTATTATTGCTTCAAATATGTTTTGAAGCAAACCTAAAAGTTCTTGAAATGGAATTATAAATTCTATCATTCCTTTTGTCTTTCTATACTGCAGTCATATAAGATTGTGATTTGGAGACAGAAAAGTCAGTATAGACTTAGAGACTGTATTAATTTTTTTTTTAATTTATTTGCTTCTTTTTATATTGTAACTGATTTTTTTTCTTATTATATTCTTTATTTTCTTTTATTTTTCTTTTCTTTTAAATATTGTAACTGATATAGTGGGCTGACATATTCTTTTCTAATCTGTTCACAAAATACACGCAACTTCTGTTCTCAGCTCAAGGCCAATCAAAGATAAAATAAGGAAAAAACATCTCAGAAGTACAATGGAAACCTGCAGGCCTTAAGTCTGCCCTGTGTCAGTCCACCTGACTCGTGAAGTAGCATTACTGACAGCAATGGGACCATAGGAGTTAAAAAAGAAGGAGCAATAGCATAGCAATTTCTGCCTTATTTCCCTATCATGTTTAGCCAACAGGAGCTGACTGCCTGCTTTTGAGAAAACAGCAAACTGGAGATAAGGCAAACTCGAGTTCAGGTGCTTGTTTGCATCTGAGAAGTCATCTTAATGGAGTCTTGATGTTATTGTTGACCGAGATACTAAACTGACACTTTAACAAATTATCTGTTTTCAACCGCTGGAACATGCATTGTTAGATTTCAGAGTTAGTGAACAAGAAGCCATAAACATTCTTGTGACACAAGTTAATCATTTCATATGCTGTGTTCATAGACTTCAAAAAACAGTATTTGTTTATGGTTGGTTCAGATTCAAGCTTATCTTCAATACCAGACTAAAGTGTTTGCTTTTATTTATTTAATTCTTACACATAAAACTTATTTGGAACATAATTTTTCTGAACAATCTGCATCCTGCCATATTTTCCCAGAATCAGAAAAAAATCCCATGGCTAATTCTTTTTCTTTTCTTAACTGAAGAGTAGAGGTCTTATTTCTGTTCACAGCTCATAAACAAAAGGATAACTTTCAAACTTTGAGATTTAAGCATAGAAGGCTCAAGTACTACTTCAGTTCTTATATCACTTGATTTTTCTGTTCAAGACTCTAGCTTTTCTAAAATGTGAAGTACATCTGTAGATCATTATAATATTCAATGATGTTACGAATTATTTCAATGAATTGTACAGTGTTGCTGTGAAAGTTCCATAACGCAAACTACTTTCTTCAGCTACTTTTCTATTTATGTCGCTTCTTCACTTTCTATAAGTCCTATACCACATCATGGTTTTTAAAGTGTGTCATTTGCCCTATGTAGGCAGAAGTTCACCCAGTTTAGCATGAAATTTGCTTGATCTTGATAAAATTACTACAGCTAGTATAAAATTTCATCTGACTTTCAACTTATATCTGAGAGATGTGAATACTTGTTTTATTTTTTTTTCCAGCCTGACAGCAGATAAAGACTTCTTATATTTCTCCTAGATTTTCTTCTTCCTTTTCCTTCTCTCTACCCTCCTTCTCCATCACACCTGACTATGGCAAAGGTGTACCTGGAAGTGCAATAGGAAAACCACTTGAATAAGCACATATAAACCTGTCAACAGGGACACAGACCCCTCTCTTGGTTCATCAGCTGTTGCCTTAGCCCTGAAATACCACCCCTGTAAACCAACACTGTGTGCTACAGTTCAATTTATGGTTTTTAAACAATTTCTTCCTTCTTTCCTCTTCTAGCATGTTAACTTTTTTCATTCCCTATTCTTTTTCAGTTACCATATATAGCAGCAGTGACCACTTTTCCAGTGGTCTCTACTGTAATTCCCCATTATGTCGCAATTATGCCTAATTAAGTCTTCAACTTTCTTCTACCATATGCCGAACATTTGATGGGACAAAGGATGATGTAAGGCTCAGTCAGCAACAGATGCCTATTCACACAAAGTCAGACAGACAAATGTAAGAAAAACAGATTAGATAGAAAAATAGCAAATATTTATTGTCTAATATTTAAAAAATAACACAAAAACCACCTGGAGAAAACTTACTTATAAATACCCCAACTGTGTGGTTTAGAACTTGAAACCTCCTGTTACTTCAGCATAACACAGAACACATTCTTCTGCCTCTTAGAGAGCCCTGCACAGCTCTCAGCCTGATCTTCCTGATCCTTACCTTTGTGCTGCTAATCAGGCATGTTTCTTATGTTTATTATTCATTCTCCTTAGCAACCGGGGTACAAGCAAAGGAAGGAAATCTAATATAGATCTGTTCATTGAAGATTCCCTAAAAAAAAGATTAATGCTTTGCAATATCAACTGCACTGAATTAACTCTTGACATTGCATTTTTCTTTCTGAGTGTCATGTCCTTAAGTCGTGCTCTTTAGAGGCAATTTGGAGATAATTCTCACAGCAGAAAGAAAGAGGCAAGTACTCATTCTCTTTGTTTCTGAGAAACATAAAAAAAGATGAACCTTACTAAAGCAAATAGAATCAAGTAAAAAAATAATTTTAGCAAATTTTCACAATCTTTAAATATTTTGGCTTACCTTGAGCCTTTGAGAGACACATTGATTTTTATTTCAGAGGGTTAGATAAACTTCTAGTATCCCATTCCTTTCTTGTTTTGTGTTTCAATCGAAGAGTTGCAAGAGTCATGGATACAGTCATGGAAAGAGATGTATGGAGAATGAAAGCAAAAAGATCAAGTCCAGAACTCAAAAAGCTAGAATAAAGCAAATAAAATATGGTCTTATGATCACCAGGATTACTTTTAAGGATAACCTTAAGGAAATTTAGGATAATCTTACTACAGTTGCCTGGATAAAAAAGGGTATGTAAGTGGAAAATCAGAAGTTCATTACTACAGCTTTAACTTTTGTCTGACTTTCCACATTCCATTGTTACTATTCAACTTCTAACTGTCCCACTTCTATGAACAACTGCCTGGACACAATTAGAGAGGTGTTTGTTCTTTTTGTGCCCCACATTTTCTGTGTGTGACCCTGGATAAAATGTAGGGAGTGGGGAGAAAGATGAAAGAGAGGGGAAAAAAAACACCTCTTAATGTGTCCTTCCATATTTCCATATATTTGCTTAATACTACAGTGCTGGTAGAATAAGTAGTGTTGAACTGCTCTCAATACTGTCAGAGAACAAGCATTCACACAGGCAATTAGAGGATAGTAGCTGGCATCCTGCACATCTGTATTCTACTTGACATTGCACTAATTTACTCATTAAACCAAAGCCTAGAGAAATAGGTTTGCAGACAAACTAGGCAGCAAGGACTCATTGATAGTAAATAGCTGAAATTTTTCTCAAAAAAACCCATGTACTGAAATCCAGACTGCTGCTAAAGATAAGCTTGTTTTTAAGTGTGGGTTAAAAGGAAATCACTGAGTGGTAGAGAAGCACAAAGAATATTATGCAGAATAACAGCATTTTTTAAGAAGGGGAACCATGTACATCTTGAGTGATTCAGTTCATTAGATTCCCTAATCCTTGCTTTTGCATGGAAAAATAATTTGAACTGACATTCCTTGGCACATAGCAAATGTAGTATTTTCACTCACAAAGTCTTGTTGCAAACAACAGCCCTACCTCTTTTAGACATCTAAACCTGCAGAATGTCTGTGGAAAGCATCCAAAGGCACAGCAATCAAAAGCCTCCACTGTGCAGAGGGCTCTGATGCAGAGACATCCTGCAGAGGCACTTCACTTCTCAAACATATTTTGAAGTACCATATAGCTTTTTCCTAACACAAAATCAGGAGAAAAGGCAATGGGAGATCAGTAGCACGTCTATAACATGATGGAGTCATAGCCCTACTTTCCTCAGAGCATAGAAACACCCTGATCTGCAGTTCTTGTGGCTAACTTGCTGTCCGAGTAACCAGAGTGAAATTCATCTCTTTTAATTTTAGCTATCTAGCTTAACCTCCCATCCTTCTTAGATATCTATCACCTTAGGCTGCCTTCATTTATTTGCACTATCACAAATGCCCATATTAGAGGAAGATGGACGATTCTTTGGAAATGCTGTTTTATCCTCTGGTACACAGTGTTTAACTAAGACTTTGAAGTCTAACCTCTAGACATTGAAGCTAGAACTGATGAATCTCTCCCTAATTAATGGAGAGAGTGCAGAAACTCCAGAGGGTAATTCAACCCATCTATTTTAAATGCCTATTTAGAGAAGAGAGGAAACCATTTCTCCCCATTAACTATGTAGGGAGCCAAGTTAACTTGCTTAACCAGACACTTAGCTTTTAGACAGCAAAAGTTGCTAAGACAAATTACAACCCAAGTGTTCTGCAGCCCAAAGGGGGATTTCTTTCAATCCCTTCAAATCCTAGCAAAACCCCTCATAAAGCTTCTTTATTCAGACTTTACAGAAGATTCATGATTTAGCTCTCTGCCAGTGAAACAAATATAATTCAGGGATACATATTTTTCCAGACAAGGGAAAACAGCTCCAAGCTAAATATCACTTCTAAGGTCTACTAGGTCATCTTCAGCCCCTGGATCAATACATAGATGGAATACAATTGTAAAGGTCACATTGAAAAATTCCCTCTTTATAAAAAAATTCAGTATGGGAAAAAAGGTAACTTACACAATTCTTATCCAAGGTCACTCCTTTCATGCACTTTCATGTTAGCAAATCAAATTCTTCTGAGTGACCAGAATCTTTGAAGCACAAAGTACTGAAGGAAACAATTTGTTTTCAAATTCTCCTCATAGATGGAATTCCAAAGTGATTTAACTGACTTCACTTGTACAGTATTTTATAGCACTCAGACCTTCCAAAGGGACACTGTGCTATTGTTTTTTTACATCAAGACAAGATAGGTAATTTTATGTTTTCATTAATTCAATAATGGCCAATTACCAGCCTAAAGCACCTTTAATACAAATTCAAGATGCAGAACATCATTAACTCTTCATTACAGTATAGAAAACTCAGTCTTTGAGAAGGGGCTTTGAACTTTTTCTGTCAGTGTGCATTTGGTCCCTCAAAAATAAAGATGATGTTTCTCTGTAAGTAAATTATTTTGTCTTTTTGAAGAAATCTGACCTGAGGAAAAAATCCCCGGGAAGATAATTGAAACCTATGAAATTAATAGACACTCACTAACCCTCATAAAACCTGAAATAAATACACTTGATCTCCTAGATCCAGGAAGTTCTGAGATACCATACTTGATCCCTGAATTAATAAAACAGAAAACAGGTTTCATGCATATAATACCTTTATTGAGTAAAGCCATCTCTCCAGGTTATTACATAAGATTTTCTTGTAAACTCCATTACATAAATATAGTATTACAGATATTACAGAGCGAAAACATCATATGGTAGTCATGTGACTAAACTTCTTGTAGTGGCCAGTCAAGTTGCAACTTCAGAAGTATTTGAGATGCTTATAACATTATTTTAATGTAACTTGAATTCTGCTCTTTTATGAGGCTTCTTAATCCAGACTCAGCTTTAATGTCCTCAAGCTGCATTGCAGCGTCTACATTTTAAAAATTAAAATGTGCATGAAAACATATGATCTTCTGTCTATTAAAACAAACAAACAAACAAACAAACAAACAAAAAACAGACAAAACCACCTCCCTCCCCCAAAAAAGAAAGAGTGATAGGCATTTTTCCAGAACATCTATTCCCTGGTTTCCTTTTGGACACAGGGAGCTCATTAATTATGCTTTTAATGCTAATTTTCTTGATTTAGTGGAGGAAAAAAAAAACAACCCTTAGAAAAGTAGGTGTTGTGTAGAGAGAACACTTATAGTGCTCAAAAAGCTAGTTAACCCTTTTTTCTAATGCTCATTCAAAATGTCAATTTCAGCTTGATCATAACGCCAGCCACTAGCAAAACTATGAGTTACTGTTGCTTATTCTTGCTGATAATCTCAAGGAACTGAGTCAACTGCTAGTGACTGCCAGCACATGGGAACATCTTGTACATGGAAACATCTTATAGCCACGGCAGACAGAGCAAAATGTGTCCGGTTGTCTGGTGGGAAACCACGAGGGATTATTTTGAGCCAGTCGGTTGCTTTCTGTTCATGAAGTGCTAAAGGAACATGGCCCCGAGAATGTTCCGGCAAGGCTCACCTGAAATGCTATGTCCAAGGAATGTCACCTACGAGGAAGCAGCTACTGCTGCACCTGTTTCAAAAGGCAGCGGCATGGAAAGTGCCTCCTCTCAGTAAAGCTGGTGTGTGTGCTCTTTCACCCTTTGAATGGCAAGCATCTGCAAGAGGAGACTAGTTCTGGCAATCAATCAGTTCTTCTCAGGGAGGTGACTATTAGAAGAAGAAACAAATCAGCCTTTGTGGGATACTTCTCTGGACTGAAATACTACCTAAAAAAATTTGGGCTCATCTTGTATATGACAGTCTTTTGGAAAACATATGGGAGAAAGAGTCCATATTAATACAGCCTGACTAGGTAAATAGGTACCTTTTTCATTACAGAAGGAAGAAAACAACATTGAACCTGTTCACAAAGCAACAAGTTCAGGTTTTTGACCTTCAGATCTTTGAAAAGTAATGTGTAAGGAATGATTTATCTAAAGAGTTTTCTATTGTCACTATTTTACATAGTGAGTGCAGAACTTCTTTTAATATGCTGCTTAACCAGGAAAGAAAATCAAATTATTATTTTTTATTATAATACCTTTTCAGCTGCCCATCAATTATCTTTTTCTAGCTAAACAGAAAGCATAAATACTTTATCACAAAATCCTTTGCCCCTGCATATAAGACTGATCACACTCAAATAGAATGCAAAACCTAACATGATGTCAACTTGAAGTGAGTTGTTTACAAGCACAAAATCCCTAGTACTAAGCCAGCTAAGCAGCTCAGGTTTAGGTTAAAGGGATCTTCACACCACACTGTCTGAATTTCTCTTCTTCCATCTGGAAAACTCACCTCCTGCCAGTCTGTAGAGAGCATGTTCTTTCTCATGTAAAGAGACATAGGCATTGCACCTGGCTACTGCATCAACAACACCTTTAGATAAACCACATGTGGTGAAAACAATTATTTTCTTATAGACTTCTTCATTGTTTCCGTGGTATGTTTGGGGAAGAAACATAACCTCCACAACAAAATACACTTTAATGATATGAAGGAATACATTATTCTTTACTGTGGCTGCAAGATTTTACAGAAGTATCCAGAATGATCACTAGGAAATATCAAGAAATCTGAAAAAAAAATTTCATACTCAAAAAGGGGTGGAGTTTTTTTACATTTTTTCCTACCAAGTACATTCAACTGTCTTAGTCTCATTGAAAAGCATTTCTTCCTGTGTTAATTCTTTTTCATGTGATAGAAATTAGATCCTAATTTGTGTCCTGACTCAGTGTGTGAGCACCTAGCATCTCTGAAAGCCAGGTCATTCCTCTTATTATTCTTTAGACACTGTTTTCTGAGACTGGCCTCCTAAGTAATTCCTACTTGAATGCTTATGAGAGTAGAACAGAGGAGGGATTCTATTTCCATCACTGTAAAACATCCCTGGAGAAACTGAAATGTAGCCTGTATCCACTGAGCATATTTTGATGTTTGTAATATGCCCTGGTGTATGCTGGAAGACCCAGAAGAAGCTATTACTGAGGCAAAAGTTCCTTTGGGTCTTTTGCTGCATATATATAGCTTTGGTAAAGTTTCAAACCTTGTAGCTTTTAATGGTTTAAAACATTCCCTGGAGGGCATATATTGATGTAGGCATACTCAGGTGGGAATGGCTTCAAACAGGCTAACTGTTCCACTGTTGCTCTGTCCTAAGTCCAAAATCATTAATGTGATAGGTAGGAGAGTTTGAACAGTTACTTTCTGTGACATAAAAGCACCTTTCTTTACTCAAGGGAGGAGGGGATTGTGCAGCATCAGAGTTCTCTATGAGGTGAAAGCAATGCCAAGACCTATATGATCAAAAATAATTCAGCAGATGTGATTGGAGATTTTTTTATCAAAATACTTTTAGAATTATTATTATTATATACTAGTCATTAAAAAAGTTCTCAGCAAAATCTACTTGGAAATTTCAAAATACAGCAAAAAGACCAAATAGTTTTGAAGGGAGTGCAACTCCTTGCTACATATTTCTCATCTAAAGCCTTTCAGCTACCACTCAATGTTACTCCCACTGCTTCACTATGTTCAAGTGCCTTTGAATATCTTCAAGCTGTGGAGGACACCGAACATAACACCAGCAAATTCCCTGCCTCTTAACTGAGTTCTCCAGCTACCAGGCAACTATACAAATAGTGGAGAATGGCATCCCCAAGCCTGCTGGGTTTTTGGAGGAGAGAGCTTTTAAAAAAACCCAAATCTGCTTGTTTCTCTGAATGAATGGGTACAGAACCCATGCATATTACAATGGTTTTATAAAGCAACACCTGAGAAAATGAGGCGTGTGTGTGCATAGATGCAATACATACAGGGAGAAAGATTTGGAAAACAAGGACTTAGAAACAGTATGTCGGTAAGAATTCCCAGGATTCTTTTTTGTCCTAGATTTCTCATCAGAATGTAAGTTTACCTTATTATTCCCTTTCCAGCTATGATGCAATTGCATGACCCAGCATGCTAGTTCCAGTTCTGCACCCATCTTTGAGGAAAACATTGTTACTCTCCCTCCCAAGTGATATAGAGCTAAAAATAAAATAGATAAATACAAATAATAAATATAAAATAGATAAATTACATTTCAACCCAATCAGATCTTTTAATGTGGAAGCTTCAAGTTACTTTTGGGAGTGCAGGAGTGGACTTTCCAGTGCACAGGGCACTGGTGTATAAGTGTCTAAGGTGTATAAGATGCATAAACAATGACAGGTACATCTGTCCCTCAGGAAAAGTGAAGTGGGATGGTTAAATGAGAATATATGTAATAACTAGGTACAAAAAGTATGACCAAGAGAGACCAAGACTCCCCTCCCAATAAGTTAAAGGGGAAACTAAACAAGAATATAGAAGAATATAGAAGACAAAGCAGATTATTTTTTACATTACTTTTTTTACTCATAGCGCCATGGATACACCAGAGTTTCCAAATAAGGAAAAGGAACTTTTGATGATTGAAGTATAAAAAGAGGAATTGCTGGAATGGATCAATAAATAAAAGATCATTGTATCTCAAGAACACGATACTGTTTATTCAAGACTTCCAAAGCGATTTAAGATTACTCAAAAGAAATCTGCATTTATGCAGTTTCCCACTGAAATCGGTTAATACACTGAACCACATAGGATAGCAGTGATCTTTAGGTAACTCCTGAGAGAAACTGAGAAAGAATTCAGCTTCACACACATATTACTGCAGAAAGAATTGAGGAGCCAATTAAAAGCAAAAGTGTTAAATATGTGCATAAAAGTTAGAAGCCTTAGTGCCCGGTATATGCCTTTAATCTATCAGTATTCTTTTGTAATGTTAATAAATAGCAGATAAGAAAGAACTGGCAGATACAAGTTTTCTGGACTTCCAAAAAGCTTTTGAGAATGCTTCCCACAATAGGCTATTAGAGAAAATAAGTAATCAGAGGATAAGTAAAGCATTGTCATTGACTAGAAATCAACTACAAAAAGGAGAACACAGAAGCAGAATACATTTATTAGTGGTCACTGCTCCATGTGGCTAAAGGTTAACAGCAGGGTGCCCTCAGGTTCTTTACAAAGGATGAAAGCATTTAATCTATTTGTTAATCATCTAGAAATGGGACTAACAATAAGATGGAAATGTTTCCAACAGACACAACCAGTCTTAGATTAATTAAGGCCAAAAACAGGCCAAGGAGCTTTTAGGTTGCTTAAAAGAGCTCAGTGAAAGAGGAAACAATGGCAGATGGGATACACCACTGCCAAGCCTCATAGAAGCACAGGGGAAAGAACCATATGAAATACTTCATCTAGAATTAAAAACCCAATATGACCACTGAAGTGAGGGAAGACCCTCTTGATACTCACAGATAAATGAAAATACTTCTCTGGCACAAATCACAATCTAAAATAAAGATATTGTTGAGAAAGAGAATAAAAAGGGAAGAATACTGGCATAAAGGCTACAGAATCCGAGATTTATTTTTTTAGGGGTGGTCTGGCACCTTTAAAAGAAGAGGTTAAAAAGACATTATGAGTAAGTAAATTTAAATCACAAATTAAGCTATATAATTACTCAACTCTCTTCATAAGACAAATAAAGAATTCAGCAAAAAATGAAAACAGCATATTTAAAACAATTGTTTTCCATTATTATTTAAATCAAAGATGTAGAAACTCCACATTTGATGCTGTCAGGTTGAAAGGTAACACCATCTCTGTGGTTTTATACATAAAAGTTCCTCACAGTGCTCTGTTCAGCACAGCAAGCCAGAATCGAATGAACACAAACAATAAATGGAAAGTCCGGCTACCTCTACAGTTATCATCTTCTATTTCATGGGCACACAGCTTATTCTTATCCCAACTTCTATATATCATAAACCACTCTTTTCAGCTGCAGGTCTTCAGTCATGGATACTGATATTTTATTCCCCCTTTCAGAAAATTGTTCTTCTTAGTAGAGAATATTACTGCATCAAAGACCCAGAGTCAAACTTACCAGGAGAGGTTGGTTTGGCAGATAGTTTAAGGAGGGGAAAAGAGAAAAGTGATGAGCAATAAAGGAAAAAGGATAGCTATATCTTAAAAGATATTTTCAACTGACATCTTTACCACTGCTGGGCACAAGCTGGAAATGTATTTAGGACAACCCTTGCTGCACCAAACTAGGAAGTGTTGCCTGTACCAGTGTCCTTTAGATAATTAAAGTAACAATAATGTGTTAAACTCTCTCTACCAGAAGCAGCTGCTAATAGCAAAATCTTAATGAATGAAGACTGGATACATGCACCCTTTTTGCCAAGAATCACAGGTAACACCCACATTGCAATGTGTTAGAGATGTAGGAAACTCTTGCATTACAGCAGATATATAGACATTCTCATTTCTATAGACAATATACAAATAAAATCCTTCTCTGTCAAACAAGAAACTGCACTTCAATGCCTTCATCAGTCAATAGTCATTGATACAGCCCAAGAACTGTAAGTGAAAGGAGCAAATAGGCCACAGATCCCTCTGCTAGTATTTCAATATATTCAAAATTATATTTTCCTAGGTTTCATTACTGGTTTAGCTATACCCCTTTAAAATAATTCTTATAAATAAATCATCTCCATCTACCCTAGTGTCCACTTCAATCTAACAGGTTGCCACTAGATGTATTAAGAAATAATTAGAGGATCTACACAAAAAGTCAGTAAAAACTATAGAACAGAAATCTTTACTCAGTTATTAGAAAGAACCAACAGATTTAACACATGAAACAGACAGAACCAGATTTTGATGAAATTTTGGTGGAGATGCTACACATTTAGAGAAAATTAAGATTTTGAACACCCTTCTGAGTACCTTTGAAAGTGAAATTTATCTCTAACAGTAAGATTTTATGTATGAAAATCTATGAAAATTTTAATAGAAAAGAATATAGAAGAGTATTTTATTGAATCATAAGCATGATAAATTGACTACTGCCCTAATATGAATTAAGAATAAACTTCACAAACTAGCAAACAATTTTCTGGTCTGGTGTGTAAAATTCATTTTACCTTCCAAGCTTATTCCCAGAGTAGATCACAGAGCAGTGTAGTATGTCAATTCCTACAGCCTGCTTGCCAAAAAATACACTCTCTTCAGTTTTCTGTGATTCTTCAATATCAGCTCCTTCAGGCTTCAGGGTAAAGCAACATGAGTATAACCTGAGATACATTTGACTGAAGTCTTACATGAATATGTTTTCTGTCTACTCTTATGTTGACCTTAACCAAACATCTGCAGTTTTGGCTGTCTGCCACTCTGACTGCTTTTCCTGTTGGCTGGGCAATGTCTTGTGTCTGCTGCTTGGTCTCCCTTGCAGTTCCTGGTCAGGCCAGTAACATCTGGTGGTGCAGAAAGTGCTGATCACCTGGCAGGTATTCCCCTCATGTTTTGATCAATCACACACACTGATACTATTTCAGCCAATTATTTCTTTATCCATTTTTACTAGGTCAATATATCACTTTTCTTGCCTCCTTTTATCCCTACTCAGCTTTCAAGCTGGGGAAAAGGTAAGAGAGCTTCCTGATGGTTACCAAAGGCTAGAAACATTTAAAACCCCACAGATCATCAGGAACATTGTTATTATTAGAATATGACGTCTAGAAGACCTAATTTTCTTCCTACAAGTCAATTAAATTTACTCAATACATGGCACGGATTGTCAGGGTTCAAAAGCCATTACCTGTAATTACTGGGCATATTGCAATAAAAACACCTAAATGATAAAAACTGGAAAGATAGTAGTTCCCTGTGTACTAATAGCAAATATTCTATCAGCAGAGAAATATTCTTCCAATGTCCTATTTTCTTATGAACTGCACAGTACTTTCTAATCATTCAAAGAAAAAAATATTTACTCTGTGAAGAAAAATAATATCAATTTATAACACAGCCACGCTTCTATCTTTTATGCTGAAGAAATCCAAAGAAAATTAAGTCCTTGCATGTATATAGAAATTGAAATAATTTAAAAAAAAACCTGATTTTCCTGAATAATTAATTGTCAGTTCAGTAGCTACCTAAAATTTAGCCTGAACACTGCATCATAGTCTTTTATTTTAGCAGAAAACAAGAAAATACATTAGAACATAGAGAGGGCAGTATTATATGAAGACAGAACAGACTAGTTTCACTGCTGCCAATTTCCCTCACAATTTTTTTTTTCCTTTTCATAGTTATTTAGATATTTTTGCACCATTCTGAAACTAAAAACTCTAGAATTGCCATAAAAAAGCACTGACAGTTCTGTTCAGCCTTACGTCTGTGTGTTGGGAAGGTGCTGTGAAATCCACGGTGAGGACAGAAGCAGACCCAAAATGCAGCAGAGCTGCAGTGGTTCTGCTGCACAGAGGCTTGGCAGATGCAGGGAAAGCATAGAGCAAAAACCTGCATCATCTTCATAGGCATGCCAACAGAAGATAAAAGAAAAAAAAAATTAAAAGGTTAATCCATGATCACTGCTGCCATGATTATACAGAGCCAGGTGCAGTGAATCATTTCAGCAATTTGGCTTAGGGCCTTGAGATGCAGTCCTAAAGAAATTGCTGAGATACTTTGGGAATTCTCTCTAGGTTGAATTTCAGCCTCTTTAACTATAACTATATGAATATTAACGAGGAGTGTGGCTCTGTAGAGACACTCTGTAAACTGAAACTATGCCAAGAGCCTGGTACCCCTATTATACGTGTTTCATCAGTTTTACTTGGGGCTAGCCCTAGTCCTTTTTAGGGACTGCACATCCTTTATTGCCTGCAGATCATTATAGCTGCACTTCTTGGGCACCTGTATGCCTTTGCTTTTAGCAAAGAGCAATCCAGTTTGTGTGGTGAATCAAGGGGCAGTAAGAGTGGCAGTGGGAGTGGGAAGTTTCAAAAGCACACCCCAGACCTGAACAGAAATGATGATGGAGACATCCTGAGGGCAGCTGCCTGTACACAGCTCAGGCACTTGTGATTTGTGCTGCCCAGTGTGTATAGACTCTGTAAGAAATAAACAGTTGCCTTTTGACTCTATTAAGACACAAAGTCAAGAAGAGAGCGTGAAACAGGACCAGCCCTTTGAGAAATATCAGAGTTGCATCTCGTGGTGCACCTGCATGTTATGGGCCCCTGCACTCCTGAATTACTGTAATATTTGAGTTCCCCAGTAGTTCCTTTACTCACAGAAAAAAAAAAATCTCTAAAGGGTTTCAGGTCTTTTGCTTCTCTTTTGAACATATCATAAAATCATTTCAAACATTTCTGTAATCATATATAATTTACCTTGTACTCAGGAATACAATTTTAGAGGAACCCCCCCAAAAAAACATACTGACAGCTATCACATTCCTTCCTATGAGCTACTGATCTTCCCTACCAGTTAAGATTTTCATAAAACTCTGAGATGCAAATATTTTCTGCAAGCTGCAAAAACATATTTCCTCCTCCTACAGATCTAAACAATTATAAAAGAAGAAAAAGATCTCTTCCATCCCAAACTTTTATCGTCTCTATTCAAATCAGATATATATTAAAAACTATTGAGCACAAAACCCAAAAAACCATGCTGTAAATATTTACTTTCATACCATCATTTAGAGGACTGTTTCTGAAGCAATTAGAAAGAAACAAAACACCAGAAACTAAAAAAATGTTTTAAAGAAATATTTGGGAAGTCACTGCTCATGCTTATATTGCACAAGTTAACATCATTCTGCCCTTTTCAGAAAAAAATATAAAAATCATATTATATAACAGTAACAAAAACTTGATCTCACAGAATCACGGTGATCAAAATATGCTGGTCTTACAAAAATCCCCACACATAAGCACAACAATAAACTTTCTTGTAATGCACAAATAGAGAAGCAGAAACAAAAATAATCTAAACTATTCCACAGGGAGTTTCCACAAATGCATTGTGAAGACCAGTGTAAGACAGGATTAGTGGACATCCCAACAATAGATGTATGTGTATTCTAATTTTACTGTGGAACCTTTCTGAAGCATTGATGAAAGAAAGAAAATACCTCAAGTAATTTACACTTCCACACAGAAAACAAACAAATTCTGAAAAAAGAAGACCACTTAGAAACAGTTGTTACATTTTCCTCTACTTCCTAATTTTCCATATTTCATTACTTTTCAGATTTCCATAGGACTCTACTGCAGGAATGTCCTAGCTTCTCTAGAATGCTTGATCCTACATCAATAATTTCCTTATTCCACTTCCTTTAAGACATATATATACATATATATACACACACACATCCGTGCGCATCAAACCTGTAATATTTAAGATGTGTCATTGTTAAAATTGCTACCTTTTTTCTGAGTGCTGAAGTGTACCACAGAGCAAAACTTCCATTACCTTATCAGTTCCTTAACTTATACTTAAATTTCATGCCAGCATAAATACAGATTGTCTTTGCACCAATCAAAGCACCTTCTCTGGATTTAAACTAGCAATACTATTGATCATCATCTCTCCTTTTAACCCCGGTGGATCACCTATACTCTTGGCTGGAAAAGGCAAGTAATTTTGCTTTGTTTTCTTCAAGGTTTTCCTCTCCCTGGATAGGTGAACAACTTAAGCTCATAAGATTTTTCTATAGCAGTGCCTGAAAAATCAATAGTATAAGAGAACACAATCAAGACCAAGTATAACAACAAAGAAAAGGGAAAAAAAATCAATCTCACAACAATAACAAATTAGTAATGTCAGTCAAAGACAGGAAAATGAGCATTTAAAGCACTCTGAATATTGTTTTTTGTAGCAAGGTTTGTAAAGCAAATCTGTCTGAGTCAATCTGTCCTTCTGAATTCATATATTTGAGTTTTAAACGTACCATGTTCCTCCTCTCAAAACAGTATTATGTTGAGGTAAAGACATTTATTTCAATGGAGTTAGTCCTGGTTTATATCATTGTGGATTGCTGACTAAAGAAAATTGGCCTATATTTACGAATGAAAATAAAATAATATTTTAAATTAATATCTGTCATACAGAGATTGGCTTGCCGTACATTTACTCTGTTCTGATCCCAGGAATTAATCTCAGTACCTAGATTTTAAAAAGCTGTTGTTACAGCAATGATTTAATTTCATTAATGTAGTGAGGTTGCAACAAAAAAAATAGTGCATTTATAAGATTCAGCTTTAACAATTATGAGATTTAAATAGAGACAAAAGAAACCATAATGCACTTCTAACTGAATTGGAATATAAAACAGGAAGCCTCATTTCCTGAACTCCAGTGCTATACTATATCTTGTTAGCTAAACTCAGCTTATAATAGGGGTCATTTCCCCATGCATGGATTGTTACCTCAGAAAGCATAAATTAAAAGAAAAAAAAAAAAAGGTTAAGATACAAAAATTGTTTCTGCTTTCAAAATAATTTGGGTAATATTTCAAATGCACCTTGTCCAGAAACTACTTCTTCATAATACTGGTGCAAGTTCTGTCAGGTTGTCTGTAGAAATATTACACCAAGGCTTTAACTCTAGAGCAGAACAGGAGTGGAAACGAACATCTCTCATCTCTGGATGCATGAAGAATTTTAAAAGCCATCCCAAGGGACCTTTGTTATGTTTTTGACTTGCTTCCCTTTTTTAAGTGCAGAACCTCAAGCCAGTGGAATCTAATCCTCATATACCCTCAGCCCTGGCCCTGCTCCAGGGCAGAGCTTCTAAGTTCCAGGCAGGCAGCACGTGCTGGGGCATCCCCACACACAGGATGCTGTGAGCTTCTCATACTTGTTCCCTCTTGCAAAAAAACTTGCTTGTAATAAAAACTACCCAGTCTCTCATTAAAGCACTGTACCACAATATTTAAAGCTTGAACATAGTGTGAAAGGAAAAAGATGAAAGGATGAGTTTATACCTCTAGAGGTATAAAATTTGCAATATCCCAAAATAGATGCATTTGGGATACTGTACTAAATAATAAAAAAGGCTGGTAAATGAGGTTCTGATGACATGGATGTTTTTCACTGATTACACTGATTTCCTGGCTGTAACATGGCTAGAATCAGTACAGACACATCCAATGGGAAACCACCAGAAACTTGCTTAAGGAGTTTACTAACAATCAGTATTCTAAATAGATGTTACAGTAATACTTCTCTTCAAACCCTTCAGAGATTTTAATCTTTACCAAAGCATGGATTTCAGATTCTTTGGATATGTTTTTCTTATAAAGATTACAATTGACATGCATAATTTCATTGCTATTGTTTTGATAATATATGCTGGAACTTATAGTTCTCTTATAGCTTAAAAATAATTTGCTTTTGAAGAGTGATGTGCTATACCAGATGTCACCACAGTCAGTTGCATAGTAAGTTGCAAGTCATTCAATACAGAGGAATTTTTACTTCCAGCTATGAAGTATGTCTTTATTATCCTAAAGTCCTTCTATACATAAATCCGGTTTCAACAAATATATAAGAAGACAAAAGAGTATTCATACAAAATTTGCATGTAATTTTTGTGGGTATATTTTTTAAATATATATACTTGTATTATTTATTCTCAATATAAATAGCCTAAAAACAAATTGGACTTCTCATTTGCCATTTTGTTGTTGTTCTACAAGCTGGGTTTTATTTTAAAGAACATCTGGTTTTTTAATCCAGTGTGTGTGTATACAGATACAAAAATTTGTCGCAACAGAGATGATTTTAGGGCCTTTGAAAATGTAACTTTACCAGTGAAAAAAAATGCCCCTCTAAATTAAGTTATACTAGTAAAATATTATATTTTCTTGATGCATGAGCACAACAAATCAACTAATATGAGTTAAGAATATACTTTCCACACTAGCAGAAGCTTTTCCATCTGGTATACTGCTCATCATGAAAAATAAGTTTACATTAACAAATTTTATGTTTATCATCTTACATTTAGTTGTCTTTTACTCTACACAGAGGTCTCTGAGATATGTAATTAACTTACAATAGATTTTAAGGTATTTAAGTGTTGTTCAAGCTCTTCCTTAAATCCAAGTATTTATATAAATTCGTCTCATACCAAATTCATTTTTTTGAGAAAAGTCTGTAAGTGTAAGCCCCTAAATAGAGAGCAAGCTAACCAATGTAGAGCAATGATCAGCAAATTATCAATCAGCAAACTCTGGAAACTCTCTTATTCTCTTAAAAGAATGAATAAAACGAGAAAAATATTTTTTCTAAGCATCTCATCTTTTTCCCATCTGCTTAATAAAGAATACCCTCTGATTCTGGATTGCTAATATCTTTAAAATGTAATAAAGATACTTCATTATGATGCTTAACGGAGAAGAAGTCTGTTGACAGGCCCAAGATACCATTTACATAAGTGTTCAGGCAAATTGAAGGCAACATCTAATCTAACATGCAGAGGATCAACAAGAATTAAACATGTATTTAAAAAGCACTCTAGATATTACACTTCCTCCATGGAAAATATCTCCTAAAAGCTGCAATATATTGCATATTCCAAAATGCAAGAATAATACAATTTATTTTTTCCCCCTTTAAAAATTTTTATAATGGATACATTTGAAAATATAATGCCTTAATAATGAAATTTCCTTAATCACAACATTTAAAAAATCAGAAAAATACCAATATCATGCACTAAAAGTGAAAATTTGGACCTTTTTTTAAAATTTGCTATCTGTCTAGCACCATTTCCTCCTAATTTCGCTGAAGTGATTTTAAAACATCCAGAATAACTTCTAAGCTCCTGAAAACTTCTGAAAACCTAGACTGAAACATATTGTTTGCTGGTAACTTCACATCATATTTACAATTGTTTTTAATCATGAGGCTTTCTTCTAAAGATGAAGCATCTGAATCAGCTCTCAGAATCAATTTATATTAAAGGTGATCATTTCCATCGGGCTCTCAAAGACACTTCAAAGGACCAAAATATTCATATATACCTTCTGAAGTTTGTCACTTCAGTATTTATCACCACCATTCATCCCAACAATTTTGTTGCATTCAATCAATGCTTCAAAGGGTCATACCAGATTGTTCCATAAAGGTTTTAGGCCAATCTTATATCAAACACAGATTTCAAGACACGTCTATCAGTTTTGATGAAGGAGAGGAGACAAGATGAGATGAAGGGTGGGAGAGCATCAAGTGCTGATCAGCTTCACTTCAGAGCCACTTACATCATGCCCTATTCTTTTTGTCATTATAGAGTGGGAGATAGTTGGATATAGCTCTTCAGTATGCATGTTCTAAAGGAGAAATTCACATATTTCATATACCTACCCTGTTTGCAAACAAGGTCAATTCACAAATTTAAAAAGAAATCTGGTCTTTATTTTTTTAACGTATCTCCAAATTAACCAAATCTCTCTATAAGCCAGAATATGTCTCCAGTGCCTCACTACATTTGTTTTTATCTAACTGATTGATGCTGTAAAGGAAATCAAGCTCACACACATTCTCACTTAGAGATGTTTGCTCCACAGTTCTGACAAGAGAAAAGTACAGTGAAAAGTACATAGAAAAGTAGAGTATGCTTACTGTAGTGAAGTGGCATAAATGTGTTTCTTGAGTGAGGGAGTTTGGGTAGTCTTGGGAGTTTCCTCTCATTTAGATTAAGGGAAGAAATTCTCATACATAGACACTCCATCTCCCCAAAAATCCACCTTCCTTGTAAAGAGAGAAGGGAGAATAAAGGAAATAATCTCTAGCAAATCTACCTGTAAAAATGTCTAGTAAGAAGATGACCCACAATTTTCTAGTTACTCAACAGAAATAACAACTGGAAAAGTCATATATAGAAGATTTTGGTCTTCTCCCTCAAAAAAAAAAAAAAAAAAAAAAAAAGTGATGAAAATGCAGTTGTGTCATACAAGGCCCTTTCCTGTTCTCACCCCTATGAAGCAGATTACATAGCTCACACATTCTTCAGCAGCAGAATATAGATATTATAGAAGTGAAATAGACTTGTGATTCCACTATGTTGGTGTAGGACAGCACAAGTAGAAGGATTTTACAAACTTTTTCACAGTTAAATTTGGCATATGAGCATAATTTCATCCAAACTTAATTTTGATATCAAAAGCACTTTCTTGGGATTTGTCTAATATGACTTTTGAGGTCAACAGTGGGTGGAAGTGTTTGTATCTGATATGACAGTATGTCCTCTTTAGAGACAACAGACATAAAATAAGTATTTTAGGGCATAATCCATCTGACCTATTTTAGATATCCACTTCACTGTGAACTGACTTAGACTCTAGAATTACCTATGTATCTCCACTGACTTCAAAGTGAATCTAAACTTTTATATTTTTTGTGAATATCCTTATTGGATATCTAGCTTCTTTTTGTCTTTTTGTCATATGGATTACTTTATTTTTTTATCTTTTGGGGTGTTATGATTGATATTTATCAAAAAGTAATATTTAAGAATTCAGCTTCTAAATTATTTTTTCCCTTTTTGACAATTCACAGATCTAAATACATTATGGATCTTAGTGCAAGACTGAAGTTATAAATGACTATGTATAGACCAAATGATTTTTAGGCAGGATAAGCAATAGAACTATACTTTGCATTTTGATTACCTTTCCCAGAAGAACCAGAAATGAAGAAGCAAGACTATCATTGTCTCTGCAATGTGCTTGTGAGGCACACTGCTTAATGCAAAGAGAACAAATTAACCAAAAGTGAAATTGAGGGTAGATCCATGAGGTCTCAAGATATGTGATGTTAATACTATGAGACATTAAATGGTGGTTACTGGATTAGGGTGGAATCCACTTCAACTACTCTGTGCTTTTAATCTGCAGCCTTTTTTTTTTCTTGAATCAGGAATGATGTACCCACTGACACTATGAATGGGATGAGTATCTCTATGATCAACTAGATGCAAACTTTTTAAAGTTAAGTGGTGTTAATGTACTTCTGGAAAGAACATCCTGGGGAATTTCTCTTTTAGGAGTGAAGAGATCTCACCCCAATCCAGCAAAGCATTTAAGCAAATGAATGACCACAAGCATGTGCATGGTCTTCCCTGAGTGCAACAGCATTCATCTAGCTCAAAACAGGAGACTGAGACAGACTGCCATGTCAGGATTTTAGGCCAAAATACAAATCGCTTAGCACGTAGTCACTGTTGCTGCTTGGATTATACCAATACTACAAGAAGAGTTATACTAAATTTGTCCACATATTTGTCTTAAATTAGTTTTGAAAACTTATTAAGCATTTTCTTTTTAAAAAAAAAAAAAACAACTGAATAAATAACATCAAAAGCCATAAAACTGTGTCAACTTCAATTTAGTCATATTCATTTCACAGCATTTTATACCAAAGTTTTAAAAAGTGTAAACATTTAAGTACTATGGGGTTTTTTAAATGCAGCATAGTTTTCATTTTTAAAAATAAATAATAAATTATATTAAATAATAAATAATATATTATATATTATATTAACATAATTATATTTCAAGAGATTCAGAAAAAGCACTAGTTCAGTAATTAATGTGGGGATTTTTCTTGTTTGTATTAGACCACAAGTACAGATCTTCAAAATTTAATTTGTATGGGTTTCTTCTGATTAGCTTAGGTATCACTCTTACATAGAACTATCACTGTATAAATATGCGATTAAGATGTACAACTGAAATATCCAACTTTGTGGCAGATGCTGCTCTATGTGATCTTTTGTAACTGAAGAGTTCTTTTATCATTTGAGCTTTTGAGTTTATATTTCTCATCTGCTCTTTTCTGCCAGCTTAACAGAGATTTTAAATCAAAACCTAATTAGACTACATATGCTGTTTAGGAAAAAGTTCTTAGGAAAGTAATGATTCATATAGGCTTTGATATTTCCAGATAACATCTAAGAAGAAATGTGATTTTAATTGTTTTAAATAACTTTCAATCACCCTTTTACTCAAATAAAAGTAGTCAAGCACAGTTCTTTGATAAAAAAAATTCTTCACTAACAGAAATGCCAACTCTATATTCCTATCAACTATACCAGCTATGTTTAATGATGAAAGCCTTTATTGACACACATTTTTCAACTAAATAGTATTATAAATCAAGTATTCTATTACATATTTTGATACCAATACCATATTTTTCAGGAAGATTTAATTCCTGAAAAATAAAAATCTGTGTGTACATGTTGAGCACCTAAGATGTCAGCCAAAGTTTTCTTTTTAGCAACGTTGATATAAGAAGAGTTAGTATCTTTTTATTTTTCCTCTTTGATATTCTGTGAGGGAAAATGAATTATTTTAATATTATTTTAATTATAATGCACTTACCTGAATTATACATTTCAATATTTTAACTAGTGCTAAGAAAGTCCACATTTTAAACACTCTCAACTTGCTATAGGTTAAAGAAACCTATGTCAAAAATGATGACTGGTATCTTGTTCAAACATTAATAAACACATGTACCAGGAAATCCCTGACCTTTGACACTTAATCACAAAGATGTGAGCTCACTCTTTAAAATACATATATATATATATATTAAAAGCATTTATATTTTTATGTCCTACTTAGTTATTTGACCTAGTTCTTAATCAGAAGTAGCCAGAATTTTATTCCACGGAGCGATTGCCTGCTGCCTTAAGAATAAAAGCTTGAGTATTTCCCCTGACAGAAGGATGACAAGTCATAATGAGGAACTGTGTCTTTCAATGCCAAGCCAATACAGTTTCTGTTAATTGTCTGAATACTGTCCTGTGACACACTGCATATAAAAATGATTTTCTGTAAACCAAGAAATCATAAATATTTACAAAACAAATCCCTGCAAATATAACCACAAATTTATAATAGGCAAATAACAAGATTTCATAAACATTTTTTAAGAATATAAATTAAATTTCAAACAGAAAAACAGAAGTGTGAATCCATATTTCCCATTACTCTGTTACTTTACTGATTCAGTAAAGCTACAGAAATTTGTTTCACTGTCTAGTTGAATATGTAATGCATTCAGATATTTCTCTTGTTTACTGTTTAGCCATTACTAATATGTGACTATCAAGACAAGGAAACAATATATAGAAACATCAGACTTTAAGAAGAGTTTATAAGAAATAAGTTGGAGATGGATTTATATCAAGAAAATACTGATATCCCAAGTTGCGAAACAACACATAAAGTCTCCTGACATATAAACAATAATACAGGCATATGCATGCTGGTTGACACCATCAAAAATAGTTGCTTTCTAAATGCTAAAAATTGTCTGCATTTTCTACAAAATTTTCAAAAACCCTAATGCAACTCAATAAAAGTATAATGGTGAGACCTTAATTACTGGACAGCACACTTAAAAAAACCCACAAAAAACACCAAAAACACCTGAGTATACTTATATATTAAAACTGAAACTCACCACATACAATAGCTAAACATGATAAGTCAAACAATTCCTGTCTACAAACTTCTGCCATATAAAGCAATTAATTTAAAATATTCTTCAGAGACCACAAGACACGTGGTAGAAGACCGAATATTTTGAAAATATAGTTCATCTTCTGGTTTCAGATAAAAAAATGAAAACGTTATCATGCATCAAAGGCATTATTGATATGTACGATTTGTTATCACCAA
Organism: Hylia prasina; assembly: GCA_013397195.1. Lineage (NCBI taxonomy): Eukaryota > Metazoa > Chordata > Aves > Passeriformes > Sylviidae > Hylia > Hylia prasina. The sequence goes on from VYXD01006937.1 coordinate 1,272,931, forward strand.
TAGTATTTTCTGGAAAGGAATAACTTGCTGAGAAACTCATCATAATCTTCACACTTTACTGTGAGAACTGTCTGAGCTGAGGACGGTGTATGGTGTTGGGGTGAGTTGGGGAAAGGGGAAGCAACACCCAATTGCAAGTCTATGCTTGACTGTTATTCAGAGTAAATTTTAGTATTGTTTATCATCAGCTACAATTAGTCAACTGGATGAAAATCTTTTTTTTCTGTGAACACAGCTGTCTCCAAGAATGCTAAAGACATCTTAAATACACATAGACTAGTTAACAAGCCTTTCATTGTATTGAGCCAATCATACATGATTATTGAGTAAAGGCAGTGTTTCTAGCACTGTGTTTAAAAGAAAAAGTAGGTCACCACATCAACCATGACACCCACCAAATAACATGTACCTAAACCACATAGCTAGATATCATGTTATTTTCTATTCTGATGTATTACCTAAGAATTAGGTAAATATCCAACATACAAAAAAAAAAAATTACTTATACACACACACACAAAAAAATAATGTCCTGATTGAATTTTATAAACTAAATATATATAAAACACCAGAAAGCCCAGAAAAAATATTGCAGCAGTCACAAAGTATCCGAGTTTCGAGTTTCAAGTTTCACCTCTACACTTTTCAGGGCAGCCCATGCACAAGCACATGAACACACACGTCAGATCACTGGACGTGCCATTCACTTGGCCTCTCGCAACCACCCGCACAAATCAAAAGGCTTCAGAGGGACCCAGAAGCACCAAACCAGGGCACGGGGGCAGAGAGCGGCATCTCCTCTGCCTGGCCACGGGCTGTGTGCGCGCTGTCTTGCAGGACCCTGGACAGCGGTCTCCTGGCCCTCCTCTCAGCGCCGCGCAGACCAGCCCAGCCCAGCCCAGTTCAGCCCAGCTCAGCCCAAGCCAGACACTGCGCTCCCCTCCCGCACTGGATGGGCATCTGCACTGCCCACCACATTCCCTGAAGAAAGGGAAAACAGACTAAGTTGCACCCAGGGTTTGGTTTTTTTTTTCCTTTCCCCTTCTGAAGTATCTCATTTTTAACACAGATTGGTTGGCCAAATTCTCAAAGCATAAAGCAATATCACCTGGCACTCAGAGCTGCAGAAATTTAGGTCGCTGGCATTTGTCTAGTTCATTAAAGTTTCACACAATAATTTTAATGTCAACAACTTTTTCTCTATCATTAAAAAAGTACTTCTCCTCTTTGGGTGTGTGATGGGGAAATGGTTAAACAGCATAAATTTGCTGTTCTGTTAATTTTCAACATCCTGATACCATGTAGAGCATCTGAGCACTTTATGGTAAAGTTCAGTTAAACTAAACTGTGATACAAAAAAAAAAAAAATCACTTAAAGCTTGTTAATGGTGATTGTTTGGCAGCATGGAATAGTAGGTCAATTTCTAATTATAGAGCTACTGAAATGACAAAGATTTCCTTACAGCAATAGATATCTATTTACACTTGATACCCTTTTTCACTTATCCAATTCACTCTGGAAATAAAATATGTTTACATTATCAGTAACTGAGTACATAGCATATATACTATGAGTGTGTACACACACAGCTTACGATTTAAAAACAGTCGAGTCAACACTTCTGGTGAGACTACCTTACTTTTGTCAGGTTTAGAAAGAAAAAAGAATAAATACAACAACTTTCCTACTTTATCCAATTAGATAGCAGGTTATTTCAGCTTCTGGAGGGACTCCAGGTCCATTTTTGTGCCAAATACATGTGCAAATTACACTGTTATTGGTGAATGGGACTTTTATGCATAGGCTGTTACCATTAAATGATTTCAGAAGGCCCTGCTGAAGTTACAGAGCACAGAGGTACTGCCAGGCCTCCTATTTAGAGCAGCGATTTGCATGCATTGTTGCGTTCCACTGCTAAAGCAGAATTTAGTTCAGACTGGTTAGTGCTACAGTAGTTGAGATAATTTAGTTCAGGTCAGAAATATCCACCTCCGACCAAGTACTCAAACAGGGGGAAAAAGCATGCAGTTAGCTATTTTCGGCACCGAGGACAACTCTTCTGCCCTGTCTTGAGAGATAGGCCAACTAATCTTGTGCAAAAGTAAAAAGGAGGTAACTACACGAGCCAAAGTGGGACCCTCTGCCTTCTAGCAAAGGGAAAGGAAAACCTCTGGATCTCTCTGAGCCGTCAGCAGTGGCACCAAAGGAAACAACCGCAGCTAATCAAAATGCTCTCACCATCAGTTCCCAACCAAGGGCCACTGCGGTGCCCGCCAACAGACACTCTTGTCCTCCAGCTTTCCCCAGCTACACAGATTTTGGCAGTGCGCCTGAAAACACCGTCCCGCTCCCGAGGAGGCCCGGCGCCGCACCGCTCTGCCGCCGTCCGGCACCGCCAGCCCCGCGGCCGAGAGCCCGACGGAACCTACCCGGAGCCTCCGGTGCGCGCCCCTGGCCCCGCGGGGGGACGANTCGGGCAGCCCCGACCCCGGTCGCCGCTCCGAGCCCCGCTCATTGTCATGCAGACCCTGTCGCTGCCTGCCGCCAAGTCGCATCCCAGCCCGCTGGAAGCCGGCAGCCGAGCCGGAGCCAATCGCATATTCATGAGGAGGGGGAAATCCAGCGCTACGCTCCCAGAGGACCGAGGATCACTTCTTTCTGCGCTTTCTCAAGCTTCCCCCTCTCTCTTCCTCCCTTTTAATAATGCGCTAAGGGGGGCACCCCGGCCGATAGCCTCCGCAGCATCGCCTGCACCGTGAGAACCGCGGCCGCCGGCGCCGGGGGCAGAGACCGAAGCAGGCACAACAGGGTCCACGGCAGCCACAACAGCCGAGGGACGCACGCCAGACCGACAGCCAGGGACAGGAAACACAGCAGGGGCTCCTACCTTACAATCCTCAGGACATGATTTCACCGAGTACTCATCCGACTGTAAATATTTCTGGAGCATAACCTCAAACTCTTCGTATTTCTCCTGAGCGTGCTGGTCGTAGCGCTGGTAAGCCTGGACGCACTGGCTGCAGGAGCCTTCCCCCTTCAGCACCACATCCAGACTGCAGTTCAAAGTGTCCGGATTGGACAACCCGGCGAACAACTCCCAAAGTGTGTAGGAATTACAAAAGGAAAGGTAAAAATCCGTCAGGTCCCAGCCGGGCGGCGGCTGCTCCTTCTCTCCGGTCCCCGTGAATTTGGCCTCGGCGCAGAACCACAAGTGATCAGAGAGCAGGACCGTGAAAAACAAGAGCGATGCCAGGGACAGTCGCCATTTCTGAGCCCTCTCTGAATCCGTGAAGGGTTTCTCGTTCTCTCGGGGTGCGAACCAGATTTTTAAGCCGTCATCATACTGCCGACTACACATCCAAGCACCCCTGGTCATATTTTGGGAAGGCACAGCCCTGGCCGACTCCACCGTGAGGGCTCCTTTGCCGGTGTCACCACAATATGCATTGACTTAAAAGATTGGGGGGATTTTCTTGCCTGCCTTCCCTTCTCTCGCTCGCTTGCTCTCCCTCTCTCTCTCTTCCACTCTCCCCCTTCTCTCTTTCTTTCTCTTTTTTTCTTTCTTTCTCTTTCTCTTTCTTTCTTCTTTCTTCTTTTTCTTCCTCCGAGATATTGCTGGTTGTCGCCGGTGGCTCTGCCTTGGTCTCACCACACGAAACAGCCCCAGTCCATCCAACGCGGAGTGCCGTGGAGAAGATAAGAGCAATAACGCAGAGAGAGGAGGAGGAGGAGGGAGAGGAGATGGTGGTGGTGGTGGTGGTGGTAGTGGTGGTGATAGTTGGTGGTGGCGGGGCTGCGCGACTGGTCCTTTCCCCCTCTCACCCAGGCATGGTCAGATCGCAGCTCCCCATCTCCCTCCTGAGAAAAGCCCACTGCCCCCGGACAACCGCATGCNAAGCACTGCCCGGACGAGGAGCCCGGGGGGGGGCACGTCTCCAGGGGCCTGGCGGTGGAGTTCCCCAGGAAAGCAGCCTTGCCGTGCCGGGGCTCGGTGCCGTTGGTGCGGCTGCCGCGGCTGCCGCCGCCGCTGCTGCCGGGGGAGGGCG